>VSDK01002808.1:125707-173207 GCA_009767595.1 Symbiodinium kawagutii | reverse complement strand
GTGTGATGGTCAGAAGTGTTTGACTGGCTGGTGATTTCAAACCACTCATAATAGTTACAGTTATAGTGGTGTATGGGGGTTACTAGTAAGGATTGATAACCAACAATAATGGTTAAACAACTACTAGTACTGGCTGGTGGTTTTGTAGGTTTATAAGCATGAACAGTGGTTAATCATCGGAGATACTGACCAACAATACTGTAGTGGTTGAACAACTACTGGTTGGTGGTTTTAAACATGCGTTTTTCCTAGTATCAACAAGTGATTGGTTGGTTGGTTGGGTGGTTGACTACTATTTTGTCATAGGGGTTGAAACCACCAACCAGTTTATCATCGATGATCAACTGGCTTTGGACGGGGGAGCGAGGCCAGGAGCTACCAGTAGTGGTGTAACCAAATGGTAGTCAATGATGATTAATCATAGTCATCGACAATTCATAATAGTTGATGATAATAGGTTCACGATAGGTAAAGACTGCTTGGTAATTGTCGAAGAGACGGTTGCTGGAAATGCTGCTATGTCAAGCTTAATTAAGCCGTTGCTATTGTTTGACAGGGCAATCAGCAACAAACTGCGAAATTGCTGGTCTTCCAGCGATTGCCAATGATGGAAATATATGAAATAGAATGCCATCACGTAAGTCCTTTTGTCTGACGGCATGATACGTTGAGCACGTTCTGTGTTGTGAAGTTCAAACAAGTGGGTGTTTTGCTAGCCTGGCTAGTTTCCCGTGGTGATTTTGTGCTGGTGATTTTGTTCTAGTGCTTTTAGTGTTCTGGGTGTGTTTTTGGGGTTGTGATTTTGTTGTGGTGATCTTGTAGTTGTAGTGGTTTTATGATGTGCTGGTGATTTTTGTGACTTGTTGTTGTGGTAAGGTTTTCTTGCGCTGGCAATTTCATTGTTGTGATCAATTGCTTGTTGCACTTGAAATTTTATTGTGGTGATTTTGTTGTTGTGGTGATTTTATTGTGGTGAGTTTGCGTTGGTAATTGTGTTGTGCTGCATCCAATTTGAATGCATGTGTTCCATATGTCTATATAGACATATATACATATATACATACATATATACATATTTCTAGCTTCTATAAGCTTACTACTTGTGTGGATAGAGCAACCATTTCCAACAATCGACAAAACATGTAAGACCCTAGAAGTAAACCCAGACTTGTTGGCAGCACACAATGCTTCCGACAGTGTGTTTGGAGAGCTCTCTGCTCTTCAGGAGTATTTTGTTTCTCCCTTTGGAACGACAAAAACACTTGTTGGGATGCATTTCAAAAAGTTTGTTCTCCCATGTGATGGTATGTTCTCGCGAAAACACGCAAAGATGTACTGAAATAGCGCGCAGCTTTGGGCGTTCTATTTTGTCAGTCTCTATGTGTTCTTAGTTTGTTGGTGGTCATTGCTTTCTTGGTTGTTGTTGTTGTTGATGATCGTTCTCGACTAGTTCTCACCATTGTTGAATGATGGTTCTTCAACGTAAAGGCTAGGCAATAGACGGCGGGAACTACCGTGATGAACTAGCCAGTTTCTTTAGAATAATGCTAGAAATTGGCCACGCATGTTTCCGACTCTGAAGAAAGGGCGCAGCTGAAGGCTGACGATTCCTGGACCATTGGCAACATCAAGATGCAGGCGCCAAATGACAAAATGTGGTGAATGAATCCAGCAGGATTTTGGGGAACAGCATCATCACTTTTTTTGAATCGGATCATGGTCATCCTGATTCGATGTTGTTTGAAACCACACAAAGCAGTTTTGTTGGCCTGAATGTTTGATTGCAGCCCTAGTTGAGCAGGCTTCCGGGGACCTGGTTAGATGGGAATTTGCGTCTATTTGCGGGGTAGAGTCACAGTCAAGTTCAGGACTAGTTATGGTTCGCCATGGGAAAACTTGGCTACATGGGTAGCAAGCTAGTTAATCAACGGCCAAAATTTCTGAATTAACACTTGCACTTGTTCTAATTGGAAAATAGACCCTCCCAGATACAGATTGTTTCTGTCCAGGAAACCCTTTTGGTGGAGTCCATCGGTTCCTAGGAGGGTGGCCAGGACCTGCCAGGCTTTTTTACCCACTGTTGTGCAGCAACAGCATGATTGTTGTCCGCATGATTGCCTCAGGTGTTGTTGGTCAGTCTAATATCCCCTTAATAGTCCAATGGTTTGGAACATCATGTTAACTCATGATTGATTATTTCTTATCAGATTAATGATTGATTTGCATTGTTGCCTTCAAGTCAATCATTAATCTGATAAGAAATCCCTTGAAGTTATCATGAAGGAACATTGATTATCATTAATCCCATGAAAACTTGTTTGTTAACTTCCCTTGAAGGATGACGCTGCTTCCCTGCATGTGTTTTCAGCACTTCGCAACGTCAGGTGGTTGAAGCCCAGCGAGTTCGGTGTCATCCATGGTACCTCGGTGGCCGGTGAACGGATGGCTATGGATCATCCTGGTTTGGACTGAGCTTGGGATCCATACAGATTAGTATGATCATATGGTTGGGTTATGTTGGGTTTATATCTTTGGCTATGGATCATCCTGGTTGATTCATGGCTTAATGATGGATAATTATGGTATATACATGAAGGATCATGATGGATCATGATGGTTGATGGTGGTAGCAATGGCTTTTACTGGTTTGCATTGAGCTTAGGCTCAATTAATGTTCATTCATAGAAATGGTTCAGAATGATAGTCAAAAATCATAGTCGCTGATAATGACTCAGAATCATTGATATGATATTGAACAACTTCGGTAGAAGTGATATGTAATTAGTGTCTACTGATGGTTGACAGCAATCAAGCAATGACAGACCTTATGGATTGCAATTAGCTGTGAACCAAGCAATTAGGTTAGGTTCATATAGAGTAATGAATGACTACGTATAATACTCTATAAAAATACCTAGATCCACGAATGACTCTTCAGCTACGTGGTTATTTCGTCACCCTCACAGTTTGGTCTGCACAAATCTGGGTGAGCAATTGAACATTGGGTGTAGTATAATGACCATGGTGGCTCATTCGGTTTGTGGCATTGACACATAGATGCACACATATATATATATATATACATATACACAGGTGATCATTTGTTTATACACATTATACGCACAAATATTTTTGTGCAATGATTTACATTTTGCCAGATGCGTTGTTGAATCAAAACATCGATTGCAACAAGACATGTCAAGTTGACGCCGCTTTGCTATTCACAAGGTTTAATGAAATATGATTATCAATGGTTTATGTTTGCGACAACCGCATTGATGACCTGATAAGTTGAGGGTCCTGGAACCAGTGGTATGATGCTGTTGCCAAGTGGTCCACAACATTGCTCGATTGACTCCACAACATTGCTCGATTGACCGTATGATCACGGTCATCATCTCCCAGCAATTAGTGATAATAATGGCTGAGATTGGTTGGTGAATCAATGTTTCGTAAGCCACTGCCTGTCGATATATCAACCATCAAACAAGCACAAAGAAATCCATTCGAAAACCATTCACCAAGCATTACCTGCGAACGAAACATTAAAGAAAGACACCAACCAACCCAAATAAACCCTTAAGAATTCATTAACCAACCACTACCCGTGTGTTGTTTGATGTTTGGTCACGGGATGTCAAGGGTCCAGGTTGGTTCATGGTTGGTGCCAGTCCCACCACTGTCAGCGCTTCACACACCGCTGAGGCAGCTCAAGCTCCATTTGGGCGACCGAATCTTGAAGGCCGGTCCAGCTGCGGGAGGGCTGGTGAAGGATGACGGGGTGAATCCCTAAAGGATTGGCTTGTTGATCTGGTCTATGAAGGATTGATGGTTGATTGATTCACCTTTATTTATGAAGGGTTGATGGTTGATTCGCTGGACTTGCCAAGGCTTGTTGATTGGCCGATTCAATGTCGAGGTTGATAAGGGTTGATCGTGGCCAGGATTCGTAGTGAGTAGTGATGCGTTGATTGATCAGAGGCGTGAACCAACAAGGAGTGACCAAGATTCATGTATGGGCCCGTTGGGCCCCGTTAGGCTGTTTGGGGCACTTTTTTCACTGCTGCGGACCCACGACTTCGGTGTCACAAGAACCGTTATGATTACAAGAGAGCTGCGGGTCAAAAGCCATGGTCATGAGGCTGACAATGGCAACAAAAATTGCCAGTGCTGTGTATACATAGTGATAGTGATAGTGATAGGTGATTGCACTAACAGAAATCATCAGTGCTATAGATTGTATTGCTATAGATTACGTGATCAAATACTGAATCATCAACATTTTTTATCACTCTGATGAACTGCTATAGGTTAAGCAGTGAGGTTTTTTTCCCCTGGTTCGTCTAGAATTCTTTGCAAGGATGCCAAAAGCGCTCAGTGTTGCGCCAGGCTTGGAATGGGTGATACCTCAAGAATGATATGACCAACTACTATTTGAGGTATCACCAACTACTAGTAGTAGCTAAGTCACCCACCACTCTTACGCACCCTTGTGCCATCAAAGGAGTCAAAAAAGTTCACCACCAGATAGTACCAAACATGGGGTTTGTTCAGGAACATCCCAACAAGCCAGAAGCAAACATGTTTTCCTTTGGGATACGAGGCGGGTACGAGGTGAACAGATCCGGAGCCACACAGATATGGCGATGGGTCAAATGACTAGGCGTGTCTTTGTTGATATGTTCACCTGCCCATTTTTTTGGCAGAACGGGACCTGCTGAGACGCTAAAATTGGCTCCCAAACATGCATAAAGTCAAAGTCATCAAACCCCGGCATGCACCAACAATAACTAGCTGGTGATTCTCAGGGAGCTAAGGAGCCAGGGGTATCCCTAAATCCCTTTAAAAATGGAGCTAAAGAGCTACAGGGAGTGGTGAAACCAGATGGTAGATAAACAAAAAACACATTTTGCAAAACTATGGCAGCTGCTCAGGCTCTGAGGTTTATAGTTGTGGATTTTGTTTTTTTTTGATGCCTGTCAGGGTTTGGTGCATATTGGCTTTGTTTTTTTGGGTATATTTGAATATATTTGATACCTGTCAATGATGTCAACGTTTGGTGAAAATGGGTCGAATGACTACTCTATCAGTATTCACAATGTTTTTTAAAGCGCTCAAAAACATCAAACAACCAAATTTGCGTTTCACCAGGTTTCAGACCCCTCAAACTCATAATTCACAGGTTTTAAAAGCGTTAAATTCACCGCCTTGGGGGGTTCCGCTCTCTTTTTTGGATGTTTGAATGAAAGATGGGGTACCGATTGCTATTTGCTTTCCAAATAAATTGACTGAGCGACCCAGTTGGCCATGATGTATGGGCACTCCACGACTTGACCTGCGGGATTGGAAGAGCTAAGGAGGAGGGATGGAGAACCAGCCTACGAATAAAATCGTTCCCACGGCATCAAAAGAAACACTTCCTCACCATTGATATGAAACGGGACATGTGCTATGTTTAAGCATTATATACTGTGTTTGCAGTTCCTGTTTAACAAAGCCATGCAGCAAAACTGATTCATCAGCAAACAATGCTTCATGATTCATACTGGTCAGGTCATAGCCATGTTACTCATGGTGATAAAATTCTTTGGCAGCAAATAGTGGCTGACTGAACAGTGCTTAGTAGCGATGTAATGGCCATAATTTGGCCACAATTGTTAACTAATTAGGGCCAATTACTAGTTCTGTCAGAGTTAATGTAGCCGTTACTAATGTCATTGGGGCTATTACTAACATTTACGAACTAATTTAGCGATAATTGTTGGCCAACGTAGATATATGTCATAGGCTATGCCATGTCATAGCCATGTCATAGCCATGTCATAGCCATGTTGATCGTTGTCATAGCCAGCCATGTCCCCCATCCTGGCCGACAGGACGACGAGCTTTTGTCCGACGTGGACAGCATGGAGCTCACCGCTGTGGTGGTGAAGGATTCTGTGTGCAGCTGAGATCGAGGAACACCGGGGGAGATACTGAAAAGATGGGTTGAGATTGGTGATTTAGCTGGTTGATATGGGTTATAACCATTAATAGTGGTAAATAGTAGGGGATAAGAAGCAACAATCTTGTGGTTAAACAACAACTGGTTGGTGGTTTCAAACATTTTTGTTTATTTTCTCCAGGAGTTATTAACAAGTGGTTGGTTGACTAATGTTTTCCATATGGGGTTGAAATGGTTGAAACTACCAAACAGACAAGGATTTGCGCAAAAAATGCATGATTGATTGATGTTGGGGTTCATAAGCTGGTTCATCTCTTGGATTTATGGCTTGACTAGGTGGTCAATGAAGGTTTGTTAGCTGGTAACTTTATGGTTAAGGAATGTCAAAGATGGTTCAAGATGATTCATTAGCTGGTTCAAGGATGATGAAAGGGGATGATATCCAACAATTAAAAAAAATATGTACCAACTACATATGATGTTGGGGTTCATACAGGGTTAGCAGTTACGGGTCAATAGTTCTTAAGATTTGCCAAATTGATATTGTTTTGTCCTGATTAATTTTGGCGAATGCTGGGTGATTGCTAAGGATAGACCACCTTGGAACAATCACTGATCATCACTTTTAAGCATTCAGAGATGGTGACCAGCAATGGCCAATTCGCACACAATAGAACGTAGCAGTCGTTGCAAATGTATGTTGCTGTATGTGAATGTAGGGCTGTATCATTTGCACAAGTATATATTTACATACTTTTGATATACACATAGATTGTACCTAGACGTGTTTACATCGTTGTATGTACGTATTGCCCATGGACTCATTATTATCATTGGTTGTTAGCCCGCGGTTGTTGGCCTTCAACTAGTGATTTACACCACGGCGTGTCACTATTGATCTTAACATAATTGGTTCTTACTTCTTGGTACTTCTGATCCCCTTGCGGCTTGGGAAAAATCCAGCCGCTTTTTCAGCTGGTTAAAGGGTGACAGGTCACTACTAGTCGTTCGTGGTCATGATTAAGCATGATTAACCACTTATTATTTTCCATGATCAACCAGTGATAATCATCAATGATTAACTATTATTAACTACCATCACCATGATTAATCCGTATGTTTGACCATGATTAAGCATGATCAATCATTATTGACCATTATATAATAACCATAGTTACTGCCTACCACCAATAATTGAATCATTATCGTTACTATTCACCACCACCACCATGATTATCCCTCATTTCTGTCACTGTCAAGCATTACTAAACACTATCAACCATGTTCAAACCTTCATACTAAGCATACGTAACCATACTTGACCATCATTAACCATTATAAACCAACATACTTAAACATCATTAACCATTATAAACCAACATACCCCAACATCATTAACCATTATCAACCAACATACTCATATAAACATTATTAATGTTGGTTTCTGATTAGTATCGACCTGTTGGTTTCATGCCTATTTTCATTACTTTAGGTGGGGTTACACTAATCAGAAACCAACATTAACTACTATTAGACCATCATCAAACCATACCTCATCATTATTAGCATACTTAAACATACTTAAACATTATTAACCATTATCAAACCATCATCAAACCATACCAGTACTTAAGCATGGTTCACCATGATCACTGGCCATCCTCAACTTCGATCCGCTGCCCAATCTTCAAACGCGCCGCGTTTGACGTGGAACGGTCACGCTGAGGTGGCAGGCATCTACGCTGCCTTCACCTGCAGCATCCTGGTGCTGCACGAGAATGGCCGCGTCGCGTGAGCCCCGGGGATGGGTAGCATGACAACGAGTGGATGTTAGTCATTGATAGGGCTTCATATTAGGGATTAGTACGGGGAGTTGATACCAGGGGGCTACTGATAGTTATTAATAGGGCTTCATTCTAGGGGGTTATACTGGGAGTTGATGGTAGGGGGCTCATGATAGTTGTTAATAGGGCTTCATACTAGGGATTAATACGGGGAGTTGATACGAGGGGGTTAATGATAGTTTTTAGGGGCTCAATGCTGGGGGCTGAATGATGGTCTTAGCGTGCTTGAAAGGAGACAACTGGACAGGGAGCGTGAAGACGCACTACAATGAAGCTGTGTCCGTTGCGAAGAAGGAGGGGTTGGTGCTGGAAGGTCGCTTGCCGAAAGGCTTGAAAGCGTTGCCAGCTTGCAGATGTGTTCAGGAATGGTCTGTTTGTTGTGTGGTCTTGGCGAAGCAATGCTGTTCTTCTGGAACCGGTCGCCTTTGTGGTCGCCTTTGTCGAAGGAAGAGACAGACTACCACAGACCATTCTGGGGAGCGTGACGACGACACTTGTTATCGGAACAGCTTGGGACGCTTGCAGCTACAGATTCCTTGGCTTTCAGGCAATGGGCAGAAGAACTTAAGGGGGCTGTTGCTGGCGACCTCAAAAGCAATCGGTTCAATCAGCATCACAGAAAAATCATGACCTGGTTAATTGTATCACTAAGATCTTTCTGATTTTTGGGAGGCCAGGCCTGCCGCAGACATGAGGGACTTTGACTAAGGCTCAATGATACTCAATGATACTTAAGGATAGGTCCTAATGATAGGATCGATCCTAGGGATGAACCATGACTAAGAACTGTTTGATGCGCTAGAGGTTTTGATATCAACGGATAGATAGGGATTGACTGAGCAGTTGATGTCTGGAGATTATATTGGATTATCAGCTAAACAGCGGGATGATAAACACGGATCAGCACCTTGGTCCTCCGACTTTTGATTAAGGATAGTTCCCGATGATTGTTTAACTTTTGAGATTGAGATGTAATCATGGTGATGATGATATTCATAATGGTTGGTTGATGATGGATATGGATTCTTAAATGGTTTAGAATGGCTGATATTGGTTGTCAATGGCGTTTTCAGTTATCATTGTGCTCAATCACCTTGCTAATTGTGGTAAAAACTGGGGTTGGTGGTTAGGTTTGCCCTTTAACTCCTTTTTCGCGTGGACCGGATGCCTTGTGCATCACACCTATGCCTTCCACATGGCTTGGAACAGAAGGGTGGGACTTGCCCATTGGCGTGATGGATGGCCGAGAGAAATAATGTGCTTTGGTATTCACAGACAACAAGCAGAAAACTAAACAGGTCACGCACTGACTTGAGGCAAAACAAATCTCCACGTAACCCTTCAATATTTGCAGGAAAAGAAGCACTATTGTCACCAATCCCCTTGCATTCACGGGGTGGATTATAGCTACTGCCTTAGCTTTTCAGGTTTTGGGATATGATTGATTTACCGTATGGCCACTAAAAGTTAGACTTTAAGCAAGTGATCTAAAAGCCACCAAGTGTACTTCAAACATTCACAAAGTCCTGCCAGGGTGCTCACCTAGGGTGCTCACCTTGATTTGCCATGATTTTGATGTAAGTAGCACTGTTGATCATCACTTTTCCACTATCAACCATAGGTAAACAACCAACAGTCTTACTTATTATCTATGTTATTTAATTGGCTGCTCAAATGTTGGGTTGCTACCAATTTTTTACATGAACAAAACTAGTGTTCAAACCGTACTGGAATCAAACTGGCAGGGATGCAGGCAGCAAGGATTCCATGTTTCACGACCAGGCATGCAGATACATCGCCATGACCCCAGGGTCAGCTCCAAGGGTCGGCAGGTACGGATGGTATGATGACTACTGGTCCAGTCCCTTGCGTGTCTTGGAGGATTTGTCACCAGGCTATGCATGCACCCACTTGTGTTGAGCTATGTGGGAATGGGTGAGTATTAACCATCAGCAAGGGGGAATAACCAACAATAATAAGGTTGAGGAAGGTACACCAGAGGTACGTGATTTTGACCGATAGCTATGTTATATCTTCAGGTTTGATCATGTGGGATCATATTGGCATGTCCATCCACAAATGGCATTCCTCAATCTAGCCACCAATTATACTTGTTGGTCCTAACCTACTAATTTGAGGAGTACACCATGCATTCATGCACACGTATTTTACACATCAATAGGATCAAAGCTTACACACTACTCTCAGGACCTGCCACTGCCTCAAGCGGTATAGAAGTGAGCCCTGGCACAAACCACCCTCTCTATACAAGGTGGGCCCCGAACCAGCTATAGCCGTTGGGTTGTAACTAGGGTAACTACCAGTTATGGTAGATATAACTAGCTTGTTAGAGGGCCTTATAAACCAAGTTATAACTGGGGGGGCCCACCTTGAAGGATTTTTATCACTTTGAGCCATAACCAAAGATGCACAAGATATCACACTTGAGGATGAGTGATAGTATTACGGAGGCCCCTTCGGAGATTCGTTGGGTTCGCGCCGCTTGCAAGTTGGCCTACCCAGGTCAGGCAAATCAACTTGATAAGGCCCTCTAACTACACTTATATCTACCATAACTGGTAGTTACCCCAGGTATAATCCAACTTATAGCTGGTTAGGGGCCCACCTTGTAGCTATGAACCGGGTCCGTTCCCTTGTTACAACAGAAATGCACATCTTCAGCATGCGACTATCGCCTGTGGTACCTTACCGATTTTTGTGTTTCAGCACTGCCAATGCGGCGATGCGAATGGGACGCTTCTCTGGCTATGTTTAACCAGGTTCACCTAACCAGAGAGGCTGGGCAATCAGGTCGAGCAGCTCAAGAGATGGCGAGCTGGGTCAGTTCACCCGAGACGTCCCCCTGGGTTCCCCCATCAGGAACCAGGCTGTTTGCCCTACTATTTGTTGGTGATTATCCCCAATGAGTTGCTCCATTAATATCGACCCACAGCCATATGGTGGTTTCTTAAAATTGGGGACCCAAAAAAATGCTTGGTTCATTACTATAAATGGTTAATAAGTAGATGATTTGGGGGTACCCCTATTTTGAGAAACACCCATATGTAGATGGTTAAGTGAACACAAAGATGAATTGGTCTCGGGACGCAGTTCAAGATGTTTGAATCAGCGCAATTCGTGGCAGCTGAGGAGAGAGTTGCGGTCCCGTCCATACCACGTTCATTGCGGAAGGTCTTTTGGCTGCATGGGCTCATGATGGCTCATGATGGCTCATGAGGCTGGCATAATTCGTAGATATTTTCACAACACCTCTGAGGCGGAGGCATGTTTTTGCCAACCTGAGCAGTACTACCTCTATAGATCAATAGATCAACTAAACCAGAATAAGATGTTTTTCATGTTTGGACGGTGGATTGCCACTGTTCCAACTAAACCAAACATCAACAAAGCATCAAAGCTTTCACCATGATCAGTATACAAGTCCACCAGCTTGACACTGGTCGTATTGATCAAATATAAACTGCTGAATCATCCAACCATCGCCGCCGAGGGGCTGACGACCCTGACGGCCAACTTGGCTACAAGTCACCTATCAGAAAATTATGCGAGTTGATGAAATCAGTTTCAAGCAGCTACTGTACCGGTTGACTAGCTGGGCACAACTTCCATCCAAGACCTTCTATCATTCATGACTAGCTGGTGATTCTCAGGGAGCGAGGCTCGGGTCGCCAGGGGTATCCCGTTCAATCCCTTTACAGGGGGAGCGAGCTAAAGAGCTACAGGGAGTGGTGAAACCAGATGGTAGATGATCAATGCCCATAATCTGGTATTTTTAAAGCTCAAGGTCAAGCACGCTAAACCACTGGGTATGAACTTTATACCGCTGTGTAACGTCTGAGGTGGTGGAATGTCTCTGCGAGGAATCATGATTGTCCCATCATCGACCATGAGTAATTACCCGGAATAATCCATGATGTAATCGTCAAAATCCAGCTGTGAAACATAAATTAATCACACATTCAACATCATTAACCATATATTATACACCATCATCAACACCCATCAAGCAACCATCATCCACTTTTACCAACCATTTACATCCATATCGTTAGCCGTTCTCAATCATCAACCCAGCCATTAACAACCATTGCTAGCCATTTAAGATTCATCATTCACCATCAATCTTCATCATCAACATCACCATTATCACCTCATTATCACCCTTGACTAGGGCCAGTAATGAGCCCTTATAAACTACCATCCGCCGCCCTGAACAAAAACCCATCCGCTCCACGTGCTGCGCTCGCGGCCTCCGCCGCCACGGCTCCGAGCCTCCGCTGAGGTGAGCGAACCACGGGCGATTGGACGGAGCCTCGGCGAAACGTCAATGTTGAACCACTTGGAAGCCCGGGAAATTCCACGGGAGTCGGCTATGGCTGTGGTGCTTGGATCTCCTTAAAGTGTGAATGTGTGTGTTTCTCTCCTTGGATCCGTATGGCAATTTTTACTGGTGGATTTTTGGGTGTGTTTTGTTGATGGTTTATGGTGGTTGATAGGGGAGAATGGCCCACAATCATGGTTAAACAGCTATATGGGTTTGTGCAGTTCAAGGGTGGCGCTTTCCAATCATCCCATGATAGCGGTTAATTTATAATGAAACCATCAGTTTTTGGGGTGCATCAGTTTTGGAGGAACCCACATATTTGTGATAAATCATTAGCTATTGAAGGTATACCAGGGTCGGCTTACACTGGGGTCGGGTGATTAATTCGGTTCTCTACCATGGCAGAGGGGGTCAAAAGTGCAGAATCGTGAATAGCTGATCATGGGAATTCTTAAGTATCAAGTTGGTGATATGATAAGTACTATACAGCGAATAATTGAGGGCTAAAATGTAGGTAAATGATGAATGTTAACCACTATGAAGTAGGCAAATAAGCATTCACAAACCATTCATAAGTAAGTAAGCTCATGAATCAACGATAATTATCCATTGATCAATCATTATAGTAATGAACGTTTATCTAATTCACTAGGCAGGCCTCCAAGAATCGCTCGACGCTGCGGCCATTGTACAGAGCAGCCACAGCTAAATCTTAGTAGCTCTAGACTGCTCCAATGCATGACCATGGGGTTATGTGGTGTCCGATCCAACGGATGTTTATTCCTAGGTCGTGAAAGGCATGGCTGATGCTGAAGTGCACCCGTTGACTTTGTTGGATAAAATCTTGAAAACTCTGATGTATAGGGCCTACTTCTTGGAGATTGGCAAGGAGAAGAAAGAAGACATGCCACAAGACGTGCCTCCAATGATCAGTGCTGTTACCGCCATCATTATCTCACTGATTTTTTTGGGGACGCCGGAAATTATTGTTCCCAAAAGCTTTACAGCAAATTTAGACCATAGCTTGAGCTGTCGTTTCCTGAAACCCACTAAGCATTGGTCACAAAACTGCGTGGCAGTGTCAAACATGTGTGTTATTTCATCATTGAGGTTGGCCGACCAACCAGATTAAGTGAAGATCGGTTCTGGTTCAACCGCCGAATAGCTGTCACGACAAACGTCAATTATGTTATGAACAATGTTCACCATTGCCCAGCCTTTCTAACCATTTTTTCTAATCAACCAGCTTGCTTGCTACTTTGTGGATCAACCTATGAGCTGTATTAATCAACTCGTTGATCAACCAGCTTGTAATAGTTATAATACGCATTCTACATCATTCTTTACAACAATGGATAGCCATGGTTTTGAAAGGTTATTTCATGATCATCCAGTTTTGGGCTGTCCCTCACCCGAATCATCGTCAGCAAGACCCGCTGCAGGTGGATGGCATAACTCTCAAGATGACCGCCCTGGAAGAAGATATGGATGACTACTTGTGCCAGCGCCGGGGATGGCGATGGCGGTGACGGCCCATGGCCTTGATGGTTGTCATTCTTTGCGGCAGACGAGTGATGCGGAACCAGTGATCTTTGGCCATGGCCTATAGTTGTTGGTGTTGTTCCTCTCAATGAATACTGAAAACCATGGCCATAATCGGTATTGCCATAATACAAAAGATCACTAGTTGCTGCTTTATTGCTATCAGTTAATACGTGTTGATACTAAAAATCATGGCCATTTCATCATGTGGAGACCGGGGCTGTGGCTGGTGGTAAAAACCCAGATCCGCTCCATCCAGAAAGTCCCAAGGTCCGGTGAAGGCATAGGGCACCCAGTTGACCATGGTGACCCAGGGAACCCATGGGAACCCCAACCAGGGACCGCTGGGCGTAGCACCTGACCGTTGTTCCTTCGAAGGTGGGTCTGCAAAGAGATGTGCCCCTGCAGTGTGCAGTCTCACCAGGTGTTTGGAACACTAAGGTTGGTTGGGGTTCGACTGTTGGATGGAAGATTCCTTAGAGTTCAACTGTTGGCCAACCAAGTCTGGGCAGATGCAACGATCAGTGGAGAATCAAACCACGATGTGATAATTAAGTTGGTTCGGAATACAGGGACCTACTACTGGAGAACAGGACACAATTGGTGCTCCTTGGCCGTTTTCGAATGGTGATGAGTTGGAGTGAACAGCTTGACACACGGGGGCCGTGCATGTAGTAGTGAGTTCCTCACCTCTGGTTGGTGGTGTGATTGATGTTTTTTCTATTGTCATCAGTGTTCACACATGGTTGGTTTGTTGATCACTATTCTTGATAGGGCTTAGAATCAGCAACCAGGCTAGCAAGCTGGTCTTTTTTTTTTCAATCGACCGGGCTTTGAAGTGCACCAACCGCGGAACCCTTTGCTTAAAATGCCGATTCCCTCTGTGAACATTGTTGCAACCTATGGTTACCCTGAATGTATAACATACCCCCAATGTAGAATGAGTGATTAATTCAAGACATATGTATTTAATAGATTGTATACCCATATGTGGCATTGAATATGGTCATTGAATAATAATACCAAAGTCATTCAGACACAGCTTGCAGAGTGGCTGCTGAAAAAAAGACATGTGAACACTCAAAATCATGATCATAAAGCTTCACTAGCCACTATAGTGCTGAACGATGATCCTTGTCGTCGTCATCATCATCATCATCACCAACATCATCGTAAACTGGGAAAATGTCCTTAGTCGAGCAGCAGTAAGTTGGGTTACAACCCCCTAAACTTGCGCCCTAGTTCAGTTCAACCCTAGGTATGCTAGTTGTAAACCAACAGTTCTAAACCAGCAATCCCTACACTTCACCAGCTTATTCAACTTTTTCCAACCACTTAGAAGCTAGTGATAAACAGTCCAAATTGGTTGGTTGGGCCTACCTTGGTACCAAACCTTCATGAAGAAGTTATCAGTTGCGAGGCGTATCGAAGCACAAGTGGCAAACTGCGCGGATGCCCTGAAGGAAGGAGAGCTGGGACCATCGGGGTATGCAGTCCCTGGGAGAAACCCAACCCACACCAAAGGCTTTGAGTAGTTGTAAGAAAACTTCAGGGCAAGTTGTAGGGAACCCCAAACAACCCTGAATATGTCCGTACGGAAACTGTCTGGAATCTTTCTGGATTTAAATCATTGATATGTTTAGTGATTGTAAAAGTGATAGCAAAATGCTTTTGATGACTTGATATGCTGAAAAGTAACTGTTGGTCCCAGGGAGCAACGGGAACATCGCAGGAATGGGCGGTGGGTTTGCGCGGCGGTGATGATGAGTCAGAAAGCTCAAAATTGCCAGGACACCCGGTTTTTGTTCGGCTCATGGATGAGTCACGTTCTAAAATAATCATGCTTAATCACAGTGAATCAGGGAATGGTCATGATGCTTGACAATGTGTGATGATGGATGATGAAGCATCCATGTACTCACCATGGTGGTCCAGGTATACCAAGTACTCCTCAACCAGCCACCTGTGAGGAATCTCTGAGATGATACTGAAGGCCAAGCAACTTGGCTTGGCACTGTGCAACGTGGGTGAACCAGTGCAATTGATGGAATGGTTGATGGTTTGTGAGCAGCGGTGATTCATGGTTGAGGTGCTACCTCAGGATCGCCAACTTAAGCTGTGACAAGGTTGCCAGTTGTGGTAGATATGGCTATGGGTCAATTTTAACCAACAATAACGGTTGATAAGAACCAACAACGATAGGGAAAACCATGATTAATGATAGGCGAACCAGGGGCACAGGGTTTCGACCCACTGCCATATCACTATAGTCAAATGGCATTATAATCCAAATGATAGTTGCGCTGATCAGCACGGGTTAGCCCATAGGCTGATGATAATTATGTAGTGGATGATCTAGTGGTGAATAATGATGATCAGCACTTTTCAATGATCATGAGGCAAATTATTAATTCATCGTGCTGAAGGATGCTTGGTACCAGTTGATAGTGATTAAGAGTGCACAATAAAGACTGATTTGAAGTGTTTGATCCTGAATCACCGTGGGCAATTTTGTCGTAAACTTGTTTCGCATGTTTAGAAACTACGAGGAAAGTTGATTGTTGGGAAGACCAGAGGCTCCCCACAAAAACAATCCTATTGCTCAGCATGCCTTAGCATAAGTTAAAAAAGAAACATGCGTATGGTTCCAAACTATGAGGATAACATCCTATATAGGCCAACCAAATGGATGGCATGGTTCAAACTTCAAACAACCCTAAGCAAATGGGTATGGTTCAAAGCCTGGATAACATAACCCTATAGCCAACCAAACCAACAATCGACGACGAGAACACCAACCAGGCTTTGTGGGACTGTGACCTACTACACATTTTGAATGGTTAATTACACCAAGGTGGACAGGACCCAAGATCGCTGGGTTGGACGTGGGTTGCAATTACTAGTGCCCAAGATTGGATAGCTCATTAGTAGAAGCCACTTTAGATGAATTACGGGTCTTTGCTCCTTGCTGCTGGGATACTGATCATACTACACATCATTTACACATCATACTACTAGATCCCTTGATTGAATCAGGTTACATCATTTACACAACCATACTGCTGGGATGTACTTCTAGGGCTCCGCATGTACCTTGAGGTTACATCATTTTGTGACCCATGCTGGGCATGTTGGTGGGCTTGACAACAGATCTAGGCTTTGGCATCGCTTTGGTCAAGAAGAGGAGCGAGATGAACCCGAGGAGAAGACTTTCTACAAGGTCCATGAATCTTGGCGTTATTTGGTGGTTTCTCAAAGGTTTTTGGTGGTTTCTCCATGCTGTTTACAAGGGATTACAGTGGTTAATGATAGACAATGATAGGGGATTTATAGGGAGGCTTGACAATAATGATCAATGCTATTGCATACTATTGCGACTTCCATCCGTAAGGATGCTAATTGATCAAAGTTTTTCAGGTTTCCCAAACTTCGACCGGTCAAACTGGTGTTGACCAGATTACCTGCATGCGGGGCAGGCAGATTCCTGATTCTGGTCTTGATTCAACTGCAAGAGACCGCTGGCTAAGTTGATGTACACAACATATTAATCTATTATCCAGGATGGCCACGGTTCGGTTAGGTTCGGTTAGGTTCCTATGCGGGCTTGAAACCTCAATCTCGGTTCGGTTTTGTCATGTTATTCTATATAACGGTTCGGTTCGGTTTGGAGACAACCAAGTACCTCCGATTCTCAACCATGACCATTAATTGCTAGCATTCACTGTCAATTTCCACAAAGAGTTTCCACCCGCTTGATGTGCAACCACATTCGGCATCATTTGTAAGACTTTCACAATACTCTGGCATGGTTTTCGACGTTGCAGCCGGATGGCTCCTGATGGTCCCCTCCGATGACTTCGTCGCATGACACAGCAAAAAGATTCACCCATGATTCATGTTAACAAAGAGCGAATCATTTGTAAGACTTCGGCATCATTTGTTGATATGCCGGTTTGGCCCGGTTCGGTTCATGTTCGGTTCGGTTCCCTGACGGTTAGGTTCCACTTTTTATCACCCAATTCGGTTCCAACGGTTCCTCCAACCGGTTCCCGGTTCGGTTTCGTGGGCACCCTGATTATCTATTGATCTATCTATCTATGTGTCAATTTATATTAGATGTGTATCCATGTATTTTGTCGAATAGGTTTACATATATAGATAAACATGCTCTCATGTATATATATATATATTCTTTTTTAAAATATTGTCGTGTGTATATATATCTATATATGTTTATTAAAGTATACATATGTGTGCATGTATATCAACATGTGTGATACATGTATGCACTTATTGTTAATTGTAATCACTATTGTTACTATGAGTGTATATGTTTCATTATTATGTACTTACGAATCTATTCGAACGCGTATTGACCGGCCATTAGTACTGCCATCACAATCAGATAGAAGGAACGACAGCTGACTATGACAGAGGATCCTCAGTGGTTGATTATGGCGTTCCGAGCTTGACTAAGCTGCTGGCAACAAGTACCCACCATTCTGTACAAAAAAAACTGTCAATTCTTGTCATGCATCACATCATCCAATCTATCAAGCACACACACACACCACACTATGAGGTAACCATACGGCAATTACAACGACATATGTACTCATGACAACAACAATTAAACATTGACTAACTGAAACTAATACTTACAGACATTCACAATGATAAGGGTGTGTTATATTATATGCAGGGTTCTGAGAATATGGGACCAAAAAAAGTGATTGGTTTACTACTGAAAATGACATGATAATTAAGGGTGATTGGGGGGTACCCCTATTCTGAGAAACACCGACATGGTGGTTTCTCAAAAAAGGGGTACCCTCCAAATCATCCAACATTAATCATTTATATCAATAAACCGGGTTGCCTATTCTGAGAAACGCCCCGATACGCTTTTGATTCACATCTTAAGCAGAGCCACTGAGGATTGGCCATTGGAAACTTCACCGTGCTGAGCGCACGGTCATAGCCATCAATCTGAGGTTGATGGACTGGTTGACATGGGTGTGTGCCAAGCCATAGTGGTACCCCCAAAACCCAGCGGTTTCCTAGTAAGATGATCATTTTTTTGTGAGGCCTATTGGTTACCCTATGGCTTGGCACATACCCACTGGTCGACATGAGGCCATACTTGCCTTGTTTTAGTGATCGCAAAAATAGGTTGGACTTCCCAACATCCTTTGGTTGCTCAGATTGGTTAGATAAAGGTTACTCAGACCGGTGAGTTGTTGCTGTTATGCTGTTGCTGGGGATCCATGCAATCACTTGTTTGTTTGGTTAATCAGCTAAACATCAACTATCACTAGTTTCTACCAAGCTAATTCATCACTATTCATTGGTTCATCATGTTTCTGCCATGTTTCTCAGCGCCAACGGGAAAGCCAACTCTCCACCAGCAAGCCGAACAGCGAAGCTGCGAAGAGCTGGTCATCGCAAATGCCGAATGCAATAAGGAACTGCTGGGAACGGGGGAAGGATCCAGGAATGGTAAGATCGTGGATGATATATCAACAAAGCCTTGTTGGAACCAATCGAAACTGTTGGCTTTTGGTGGTTAAGAATGATATCAAGGGAATGTGAGTGGCATCATGGTGTGTGCGATCCAACCGACCAAAAAACATGCCCTTCTTGGTGGTTAACAATCAGTCATCGCCAGGAATTAGCGATCAGAGCTGACCTGTACTTGTACCTTTAATGGACAACGCTGCACCAGTCGGAAAGTTGTTTTTGTTCTGCCTTCACGGTGTGAAGTGGACGCAGTTTTTGTTGCTGCCCCGCTTCATATTATTCAAATAGATGTCCACATGCCCCGATATGATCCCCGATTCGAAGTAATAATTCTGTGTGCATTGAACTGGATGTTACCTTGTGCGCGATGAGTGGCCGGGGCATTCCTCATTCTCTACACGACCGGGTCAGAATCGAATTCGGGAATGTGATGAGCCACAGACAGATCCAGCTTTTGGTAGCGAGATCCGCGAAATGTCTCCCAAAAAAATGTTTGAAAGCCATATGGGTGTTTCTCAAAATAGGTGACCCTCAAAATCGTTGGTTTATGATTGTCAATGATTCATATCAAGGATGCTCTGGGAGACCCCTATGACTTGAGAAGCCACCATTTGTTAAACGCTACAGCATCAACCAGGGCATTCACCGATACATTCCCTGCTGTTCATCCAGATCGTATTAGCCATCATCAACCATGATCAGCCACCATAGGCTGGATCGTCATCATCATCATCATCATCATCATCATCATCATCATCATCATCATCATCCATGGTTATTGACCATGATTCGCCGGGATTGCCACTTTCAACCATTGTTGTTATTAACAACACTACCCTACTTACCCAATTTGATTAAACAGTCTATTAATCATGAACCATACAGTGATATAGTCACATATTATAAACCTATGAATTGCTATGAAACACTATTAAGCACTATGAACTATTAACTGCTAGTAACCTAAACATGCTTCACCTACTGACCTAGTACAATTATTGCTAAACTACTACCTATTAACCACCATCCATAGCACTAACCTATTTCTGCAACCTGTTAACCCATTTTTATTAGCCTACAAACTATAAGTAACTAATATTTAATTACTGTTAATCTTGTTTTCACTATTACTAATCTATTAACCTATGAAACCATGAACCTTACTAACCTGCAAACCTATTCTAAATCATGATTAGCCGGGATTAGAAAGATCAACCGCCATTATTTTGTGCCCATCAACGAGATATGATTGTAACCGCGACCAGTTCCGGTCCTCGGCACCCGACCGCGTTGAGCGCGGTCTGTGACTTGGGATGATGAACGACCCATGTGGGGCCGTTGACTCATAGCCAGATGTAGCCGCAGCAAGCCATGATGTGCAGCCATAAGTATTTGATGATGTTGATTTATGTTAACCCAGGATTAATTAACCCCTAGTTGATTAATAGGGGGTATCCCCTAAAAGCCTTGGTTTCCCATTAGAAATCCTGGGTAGCCATTATAGTTTCAACATCTATTTCAATCGTCATGGAATCGTTTTTGACCACATAATAGTAATTTTGATGTGATAGAACTATTGAATCGGTTTAGAGTTATAACCAGAAATTTTGACTGAGAGTCATGTTCAATCGTAATCACAAATCTCAAAAACATATTATTGATTGGCAGATAGCCACCGTTGACGGCCAGCAACCATTCCTGACCATCATCAATCGCTATTCACTACTACTAACAACTGAGAACAACTATATTTCATGATCATGCAATGTACTATTGAACATAGAATTGAACAAAATTGATGATCCTTTCCAGAAATTATTATGAAATATCAATCATCGATTACGAGCATTGATTCCAAATCACATCAACCGCCATGATCATGAAACATCATCAATCATTGTTGCCCATGGCGCATCACGCCATCATCCAGACTCCAAGGCCGATTCAGTGCTGCATCACCGTACAAAGGCGACGATCTTTCAGAAATGTGAGGGTAAGTCATGGCTGAAAATGGTTGATGGTTCATCATGGCCAATGATTGTTAACAACCATGGTTGATGATATCAACGGTTTTTATCAATGGTCAATTGTTCTTATCATTGGTGGTTGACAAGAATGGTGCTAGTGAGATGGTTGTTGATAATTGTTGATAATCCTGCTTCACATTTATTGCATTCAAAAACACAATGAAATGAATGGTGAAATGAGTGGTCCATGACTATTCACTGGTGAAATAAATGGTGAAAAAAAGCAATGAACTCATTGAATGAACATGAAATGAAATGTTCATGTGAATTGATTGACTTTATTGTGCGAACCATGAATTTATTGAATTAAAAGGATTTCTTTTAGCACGAAATACGTGGTCCAGTTGAGAATTCAGCAGCACCTCATTTGGTTGATCACATCAGTTGCAGGCCACAGTTGGGTTCGTGCATCGTTGGTTCGGTTCCCACGATGCTTCGGTTCATACAGTGCAGTTCATGCGGTGCTTTTTTTGGTTTTGTTTCTTTCGGGTTTCCTGTTGGCTTCCGCGGTCATCTAGTTGCTTGGTGACTTCGATATACTTAGTTTGAATTGTTACTAACGCTTTTACACTGATATGTTCTTAAACCTTAAAATCGTGACAGTTCCGTTCGTACCGTTTGGGGATTCCGGTTCCCGGTTCGGTTCCGCGGTCATCTTGACAATGATTTGCACGTTGCTAATGGCACTAGTGCTTTGATTTTGGGCAGTGGAGCGTTTGGCAAGCTGAAACAATATGTGGATATATGTGGCATCCGTTGAAAAATGCTTGATAGGTTTTTAGTCTCCGATGATCATATTAGAACTGTTGATGTTGTTTTTTTCAATTTTGCCAGAAGGCGGAGTCATGTATATATGCAGTGATTTTGCTTTCCTCCATGGTAGCGCTAGTTTCGCGCTTGTTTGGCGCTAGTTTTTGTGAATCATGTATTTGTTTGCATCCTTTTCAATTGCGATTCTTCTCCATAGCCTTTTTCCTTCTTAGTCTCAAGCTCATTGGTAAAGACAACATGTCTATACCAGATACTTGTCGTTCATCTTGATGCGTTGGGCGACTTTCGCAATCCATGATCTCCACAATTTCCCCAAAGTTGCAGACCAGTGAAAACGTTCCTCTGGCGCTAGATCCGCGCTAGATCCGCGATAGAAAAACCCCACAGACTAAGACCCTGCCTCACCAGACCTTTGTTTTCCTTTTCTGCCACAGCAGACAGACATTAGCTCTAGCAGCTCCGAATAAAACAGGTCCGCGCTAGATACAGTTGTCGAAATCTGAAGAAATTGTGGTTCATTGCTATCGTTTAGATGTGGTGTCCCGACAATTGTGCCACAAGGCGGAGCCCCATGGAACTACGGTATTACGACCGTTTCCAGGAACAAACATTTCGATCCGAGCCCATGTTTCAGTTGGTCGTGGTTGATAATGATTGTCATGTTGTTTTCCGTGGTGTTTGGATGGTGAGAATGGTTGAACATATTGTCGCATGACAACAGTCAATAATTGATAAAAAGTGATCGCTATATAATTGAGAATGATCCAACAAGATAAATGATCACTGGTATTCAACAATAAGATTGACATTTAGTCGCGATGGTCGCGATGGTCAATCACTCATGATAATGAATCACGGATATATGATTTATTTTCAAGACTGGTTCGTAAAGGATCAGCAATGATGCTTGGGAATCTATGATGCTTGGGATGTTTGATGATTTTCAACAATTGTCCATAGCAGTTTTTGTTTAATCTTGCTAATTCGTATATCTCACACATAGAGACTGCTCCATAGTTTCAACGGCTGTGTTGCATCGTTGATTTCAATTAACCTTTCCGAAACAATGAATTGTTTTGTTTGCGAGGATTATTGAAAGTGATTTATTGTCGTGTAGTCATGTTGGCATCCCTTCCGACCAAAGTGCGAATTCAAATATGTGTTTTTGGTGTGACAGTGTGAGAATACATTTGCGTGGTACAAGAGGGATAGAACACACTACATCGATTTGTTGCGCTTTACACGAGCAATCATCAACAGGTTTCCCTGTTTTCTGAGACAATTGTACAAATTCCTTGTGCAGTAAGAATTTCGGTGTTTCTCAAAATGGGGGTACCCCCTAAATCATCCGTTATTAGTAATAAGCCAACCATTTTTTGAGTACCCACATTGTAAAAAAAACACAATTTTTGTGTGTTTCCCATTTGTTATAACAACACTGATGTGGGTAAAAAAGATTTTGTGCCTAAATCCAAGATCTGCAGACAAACACTGACCAGTCCAGAGTGGTCATCAATCCAAACACTTCCATGGTGCCACCGGTAGCAACATGTAGCAACTGATTCACGAAGACCGCTCAAATTGAAGCATTTTATGCTCACAGAAGTGTCGATGATGCAAAAACTGAGTTTTCCCTCCAAACCGAGTGCTCAATGACATTCAATTTCTATTGTCGGCCTCTGAATTTTCATGGTGTCTATCATTATTATTGTTGTTATTATCATTGTTGTTACCATTCGTATGACAGTATTAACAAGGACAATAGGTTATTTTGGTAATATAATGACACTTGTTATTATGGTAGTATAATATTTTGTTATAACATGTTATAACAATGACAATGATATGATAGTTATTATCATTGGCCGGTAGGGATTTTGATGGGGCTATTCCCACTTGGATCCAAAGATGGCAATGACCTGCTGTCCATGTCAGCATATTCTCGCCTGTACAGTACACTGTGGCTGGTGGAGATTGATAGATCCATGCATGGACCTACCATGTTTAATCATTTTTGATGGAAAATCACAAGCTAGTTATGTAATGGTAGGGAAATCTAGGGGAAAACTAGGGGTGGTGATTATTGTTTGTTTATGGGAAAACTAGGGGTGGTTTATTAATATGGATCCTACACTGGCAGAAGATGTTGAATGGTTCTGAGGTTGATGAACCAGTAGGTTTGGTCTAGTGGGACAGGTGCTAGATTCATGCTAGAGAGCCGGAAGCAAACATACTGGCCGAATAATCTTCATTGAAAGTCACCATCATCGTCATATCATCGTCATTATCATCGTCATCATCATCGTCATCATCATCATCATCATCATCAGTATGTATTTCACTGTTCTTGCAAAAACGTACTTTAGATGTGCAATTGATACTCAAGTTTTGATTTCTGAAATGTACCATGAATGGAAAGTGTGTACGTACATCTATTTGATTTCCTGAAAATACAGTATCTAGTAGGTACACACGTGCTGACATTTTCTGAGGTTTCAATATGCGACATATAAACGTACACTTACGTAGATGTATTCTAACTTTTGGAGCTGGCACCAAAACCTGCGAAGCAAAACATATATGTTGGTTGATCAAGAGACCCACAAAAAAAAACGCTGGGGTTGGCTCGTCATTTCCATGTGAAGAATGCGAATGTGAAGGTCGTCATGGAGGTGCTATGGTTAACCATTTGAGCCAATGCGTATTTTCAGTATCATGCACCACGATTTTCAACATGTTTCATCTACTATTGGATTGGCTCAAATGGTTTCTATAACCATAATAAACCATGTCATTCACTGAAAACCGTTTAAACGACTATTGTAAACCACCATCATAAACCAAACCGTTTGTCTCCTCCCTTCATTACCATATTACGCCATGTGATACACCACAATGACTAGTAATTATAAGCAGTAATTACTAATAATGACCATATCCTATCCTCTTGCAAGTCATACGCCATGTTGAGCTCATTTGATCCATTGTTGGCTCTTGAACATTGGCAGCTCGAGGGGAACTTCAGCAACACGACCCTGGTGGCGGCACGCTGGGATGCCTGGAGAACTGCATGACCCACCGCGCGGCGCCGCTGTTTCGGCTCGCATCGCACAGGGTGTAACCTGGCAGTGGTGATGGCCAGCTGAGATGCAGAAAGCCACATGGTGGTTTCTCAAAATAGGGGACCCCCCAAAATGGTTGGTTTATTCTTAATAATGGTTACTATTGGATGATTTGGGGGTACCCCTATTTTGAGAAACACCCACATGAAGATAGACAACTTGGGAATGATTCGATTCACCTCTGGTCCCCATATGGCGAGGGTCACTTCACCCGAGACGTCCCCCTGCTTCCCCCGTCATAAACCAGCACGTTTTCCCTATTGTTGGTTATTATCCATCATGATTGATGCTCAATATTGACCCATGACCCATAACCATATGGTAGTTTCTCAAATAGAGGTACCCCAAAATCGTCCTTTATGAAACTTTTGTAGCAATAAGCCCACCATTTCAGGGGGTCCCCAATGGCTTGAGAAACCATGAGAAACCAAGTATTTGATGCCGATAAACTCACCTGGTGGAGGCTATATTCCAGTCACTGGAACAGGGCGCCAAGTCATATTCCAAAAGGAGCATACCCAAATGGGTAGTTTCTTGAAACAGGTCAACCCCAAAGATATGTTTGGTTACCATCAATGGTTTGAAAAACTGGAACTTGAGAAACACTCAAAACGACCATCTGCGACAACCAATCAATAGTCAATAGTAAAGAACCCTAAGAAACAGACGATCAATATTAATTAACTCATAGAATCTCATAGACCATCTTCAACAACCAGTAGCTGAGGGTCCATGCCAGTCAAGAGACATCGTGGCACACGCGGCACACGTGGCCGCACGATCTGGCGCCATGGGTTCCAAATCCCGCAGCATCATGGAGGAAGGCACAGTTCCATGGTGACGCATGGTGACTCTGAGAGGCGGATGAAACTTGGAAAATACAGCAGCCAAGAGGTTGGAATCTCATTTTTCACATTCTTCATTTTCATGAGGAAAAATTCATTTTTGCAAAAATTATGGTGTCAGCAGAGGAATCCCTTAGCAGAAGTAACTTTTTTTTTCTATAATTCTCTCCTGGACCATACAGGGTTTACGACAGGGGTTACTGGTTGTGGCTACTAGTAATACAAATAATGATGACAATAGCGATAACAAGAATAACAATAATCATGATAGCGGATACTAGCCAAAAAATGGTGGTTGACAATGGCTGGTTGGTGGTTTGATTGACATTTTGCTTCTTTTCCCAAACGTAAGAGTCAACAAAGGGTTGTGTGGCAAGCATATTTTTCAAAGGGGTGGTTCAACCACCAACCAGATAGGGTTTTGATACGAATTGGTTTTATATGCCATTCAAAATGATCGTAATGATTGTTGATACAAAGATAAAGATGTGTTCATAAACATCATGTGCAGTGTTGTAAATATTAAACATTACAGTTGCAGCTAGGTGCAGCAATGGTCTCGCTGCCCGCTGGAATGGCATGAAATGCCTTGGAGGAGTGGTGAAAAACAAATCAACCGGGGATGATTCACAGTTGAAGGTTTTGCTGAAGTTGTTCCAAAATTCGGAGTCCCCAAACATCATCGCGGATTGGGACAGCCGTGCGTGTTCGCCATTGTCGTTGGTTTTCGTCGTGTCAAGCTGTTCAACCGGAATCCCCTGTGGTTAGTGTTGTATAGGCTTATAATGATTATGTACCCTAGGTTAGCTGTTACATGCTGATGGATCTTCAGAGCATGTTGGATTCTGCTGGGTTTTCCACTATACCAAGCCAGCAGAATCGTGAGATCCATCGGGGTCCCATTGTTCCCATGGCTGTGGGGCGCCACTGGCGACCCGTAGGCAACGTGGTCTTGAAGGAGATCGATGATCGATTTGACACCATTGAGGCTGCTGGAGCACTGATTTTTCAGCGTTTTACACCGTGCGTGTGGCGTCACCCAGGCAACCAAGCAGGAACAGGTTTTTGTTTAAGGATTACCGTGGTCAGATATATATATATATATAAATATGTAGTAACAACCAAAGACAAAAAATAATGGTTAAACGACTACTAGTTGGTGGCTATTAGCAAACTAGTTGGTACTATCAACCGCTTGGGTCCGGGTGATGAACTCGTACAGTACACTCACCAGATCGGGCTTGAACCGAGCAGAACCAAGTCTTTGGACCAAAGTAGTTGAAGTAAGTTCCAACTGTTGGCCTTCAATTATGTTGATTAGTTCATGACCCATGATTCATGATTATATGCTTAACAACCCAACTGGTGGCCTTCAATAATGCTGAACAATATATGCTTAACAACCAAGCCACATAGTTCATGATTCATGACCTACGAAGTTCCTTCAGCTACTAACACATACCAATGCTAACTCGGGAGCAGCAACGTGCTGGCCCGGGGCGTTTCTCCATATCGAGAAACCTCTTGGGCTGGACCCATCCACAGCATTGCGACTTGGAAATTGCTTGATACCAACCAGCCCAATCACATCCGATCACCATCGGTATCTTCATCCATGGCATCCAGCGATCATAAGGTCCATCCAGCGATCATTCTGAACGGTTCCATCAGCTCCATTGGATCAGGCCACCATGGCCATTTTGCCAGACATTGAGGACACATCCGGTGGGGGTCATGTCTGGTACATGCATGTCGCCATCGAGAAGCATGTTGTTTCTGTCTAAGGTTCCACAAGTAGATACGTGTAGCATGTTCATCCATTTTACATAATTATGATTGTTCCATCTCCGCTGGCTACATTCGTAGCCCGACCGATAGCAATGATCATGACCCATTGGGGAGCCATTCCTACGATGACGGTTTGTGACCAGGTTGTGGTTAAGTGGATTTGCAAGTGATTGTTAACAATGGTGAATCTTTGTGAGCAATGGTCAAGCATTGTAAAAAAACTATACTAATGGTGGATCTATACACAATGGTTGTGGTTGATCTATTACTTTGCGTTTTGGATCCACTGTTTTCACCATAACTATCAAAATCGAATTATCATGCCACCAGGACCCAACATCTCTCATCAGCCATTACTGGAGGTACAAGCATCATCATCAATTCAGAAATCATCACCATCATAAATTGTTACTAATTAACCATCATAGACAAGTGATGTTTACCATGATTGATCATCAACCGTCAACTTTTGAATCACCATCATGAAACCATCGTTCAACTATCTAACTATCATATTCACCAGGACCAATACTCATTCACCATAAACATTACTCCTTAGTAATCCCTCACATGGTTGTGCTAAGAATAACCATCCTCGACTAATTGGTGGTGTTAAACATGATTGATTTTCCCCCCACCTTTGGAATGACAAGCATATTTTTTCCATGACAGGGTGTTCAACCACCAACCAGGAAACATCAATGATCATCACTTACTGCTCCTTGCTGATATGCACCATAAATGATCACCATTGACCATAATGAATATGATGAATTGAATGTGAATAGTCACCATTCACCTTACACTTGGTGAAGAATCACCATTCATTCATGCATAATCACCATTCACCATGAATAATCACCATTCACCATCATGATTCATCCCATCATCCTTATTCAACCATCTCTAGTTGATTTATTGCTAGAAATGGTTAATCACCAGCAGCATTCACCATAAACATTCGTGATCCTTGGCCCCGGTGGACCCCCAGCAGTTGGATGCGTTCGTGAAAAAACCCCTGTTCCACCCATAGAAATCACCCGAGTTTAGTTCATGATGAACCTACTTAACATAAGTGATTAAGGGCCCGCCTTGTAATGATTATATTTCTATTTCTTATATATATGTGTGTGTATATATATATATATATCTATCTATCAAAATATATTTATATATGTAAGTTTCCAACTATCTTTAATGGCTAGTACAATGTAATCATAATAAGTAGTTAACCCATCGAACTGATAGTAGGACCCCTAGTTAACTGGCTTTCTTAACCCCGTTTTTGACGGGTAGAAATCACCCTAGTGAAGTTAGGCACAGAAACCACCAGCTCGAAACGGTGCTTGGGGCATCAGGAACTGCTGGCAGCACTGGAAGCCTTGTTCAAGGTGAGAGCCACAGCCGATTTGGAAACAAAACATGGGATGATAAGGTGGGTAATTGATAGTTGATGGTGGGAGCGATGGATGATGATGATGATGATGATGATGATGATGATGATGATGATGATGATGATGATGATGATGATGATGATGATGATGGGTTATGATGGATGATGATGGTGATGATGATGGTGATGGTGGTGATGGTGATGGTGATGGTGATGGTGATGGTGGTGATGATGGTGATGGTGGTGATGATGATGATGGTGTTGATTAAATGGTGATCAATAAGCTGGTTGGTGGCGGTGGATGATGGCTGATGATAGTTCATAACTATCATGGTTTTCTATTTTCAACAGCCTAGTTCATGATTGCTGATAATCACCAACTTACATGAAAGCATGCCCCCACTTGAACAAGCGTTTCACGGGTCTCAAGTGAGCACATCGCTTGTCACTACCGGAGAATCAAAAACACCAATGATTCAACAATCCAGTTGTTGCTGAGAATTTTCCGCAGAAATTGAAGGGACCAAATGACAGTTTCTGAGAAATTGAAGGCACCAAATCTCAGTTTCTGAGAAATTGAAGGCACCAAATGACAGTTTCTGAGAATAGGGAACCCGCAGAGTTATGGCCTGTTTTATTGCTATGAATGGGCAATAAGGTAATATTCAAAGATTTACATTTAGGGGTATCCAATTAGATTTGATAGGGACCAAACAACCCATATGGGGTACCCCCTGCTACAAAGAAACACCCTTCAATGGGATCTACTTGGTGATCCCATCGACGCGTTGGAACATCCGCCGAAATAGCCACTTGGAAAGAGCAGCAGGACCAGATAGTTTGGAGATCGGAACAGTACCGTCAGATTGAATATTGTGTTGTATTCATGCCAGAAAAATACATGAGAATGAAATTTCGGAGCAGTTTGTTCAAGACAAAGTCGATCAAAACACGTCAAATTAAAACATTAGTTGGAGAAAAATGCTGGAGAAGCATGTTTTGTTCGTTAATTTGATCACGACATATACAAAAAAAAGATGTTCTCCAATTTACCCAATGAATTGGAGAAACTGATTTGCTTTATATATCCAAATTGGAGATGAAACTGGAGAAATCAAATAAATGTATCCAATGTGAAAAAAAGAAAATTCGAGAACCTCTCCAAGTTGCAGATGAAATTGCAAATTTTGAAATGATATTGGTAAAACTGGAGAAAATGCTCAACCGCGGCTCGGTGCATTAGATTAGATCTTGTTAGCTACTTGCATCGCAGATCTCCATCATCTCAAATTCATCCTCAAACCAATGCACTCCCTGAGGGCTTGCAACCTCTAGGGCTCTAAGAATGGGTGACCTAGATTACGTCAATGAATGTTGTCAGTGGTGAGCGCGAATCCACTGTCAGTGTCCGGTGCAATTGCTTCCTTCCTGCTTTCGCTATGCTCCAATCCTGGTTTTTGGCACACCAAAGCGCAAGGCTTTGTAGGCTTTGTTCGGTGACATCGGCCCTTTTGCTCGTAAGCTGACAATTATATCTGACCTTGAGACCCTTGCAGTAGTTCGGGGTTGGCTTTGCTAGTGTTTGCGCCATCGTGGACTAGAAGGCAACCAGGCATGTTGTCGTACTAGTAGCGAAAGACCCGCTGCACACGCTAAGTCGCCAAAGTTTGGTAGATCTTCGTAGTAAACCATGTAGCTTTCTGCTTGGGGAGGCACCAATATTAATCTAGCAGGAAACCAAGGCTTCTGGGGGAATCCCCCTACTAATCATCCATGTTTTTTCTCGCGTGGGTTGTGCATTGTAGATAAACACAACTTCAATAGCTGTCACACATTTAGTTTTTCTTTCGCTACAGCGAAAGGCCAAGTCAACATGTACATTTCAACAAAAAAGCACGACATGTTCATATTGATCTATATCTACACATTTATTTTATCATTTTATCTCTAGAATCTATTTCAGATATTCTTTCCCCATAAAAAAAACTGACAAAACACACAATTTCCATCCTTGCCTCGCTAGGCGGGTGGCGCGATGGTTCCTGGCCATGCCGAGCATCTGCCAGCACCGCCGGTCCAACGACGCCGGCCAAGTAGCTTGGGTTCCCCTGGGGCCTTTGCTGCAGACGCGAACGTGGAAGAGAAGGTGCGGTGGGGTCTGAGGTTGGCGGAAGCTTGCGGTTCACCTTGGAGTGAACTTGTCCCAGCTTGGCTAAGGAGTGAATTTGTTCCGGTGGGATTGCCTGTGACCAGTTATAGCTTTGTTGGAATGGAAACGTGAGCGATGAAGTGTTTGTTGATAGATTTCGTTTGCTAGTCCCTAGCCAAGCAGTTGCCTTCACAATAAGTAACCATCCCTGCTTGTAATTTGCTGTTACCTACTATCTAGGGTGTACTCCCAAAATGCTAAGTCGTCACGTGGTCCTTTTCAAAAGAAACCACCAATTTTGTGAAGACCTTGGGAAACTCCGAAACAGCCACGGAACTATATCATGGTTTCTAAAAATAGGGACCCCCGAAATAGTTGGACTATCACTATAACTGGTGAATATTGGATGTTTTGGGGGGGTCCCCTATTTAAAGAAACCACCATATGGGCATTGCAAGCTGACTTATGGTGCAGCCCGGAGAGGTTTCGACTGCAACACTGAACACCTGGCACGGCAAGGATGATCTCTAGGTTGCTGGTTTCAACTTGGTTATTTCAGATTTCATGTTCTGTTCGTCCGACCAAGCAGGCAAGATAATCCAGCATTTGGGTGTTTCTCAAAATAGGGGTACCCCCCAATTATCCATTAATAGTCATTTGTAGTAATTAACCAACCATTTTTGGGGTACCCCTATTTTAAGAAACCACCATTTGTAGATAGTTCATGCACCCATTGGGTCCCCTCCAGCCAGCCATGTTGCGCCTACCAAAGGTAGGCGCGGTGTCCAGTCCCTCGGGGAGCTAAAGGTTAGCTATGGCCAGTCCACTTGTAAGCAGGGCTTTGGGATGGGCCCGAGGAGGCAGTACTTTGCTTAGAAAGAAACAGAAGCAAAGGGGTTTCTGTTTAATGGTTTCTGATGATCGTATCTACCTGTTGGTTTCATGCCTATTTTCATTACTTTAGGGGGGGTTACACTAATCAGAAACCAACATTACAGGGTTATGGACACACTTTCTGTTTAGCCAAAGTTGTTTAGCGCTATGGGCCAATATCAGAGCACTAAATCATCATGGTATGGAACTCTTCATTGTCAACAATTCGAGCCCATGGGCAGAGTTTGGAAGTTTCTAAACCTCAAGAGGATTGTTGCTACCCACAGGTCAACACAAGGTGGGCCCAGCCCACCCGGTTATAACTTGGTTTAGAAGCCCATTTAACTATACCATAAGTGGTAGTTACCCGAGTTATAGGCCAACTTATAGCTGGTTAGGGGCCCACCTTGCAGTTGTTACCTGCTTCTCCCCTACTCGTGTGTTACCGTTGGTAGACACACCCACTATTGATTGTTTCTGTAGAGGTCTACGACTTGGGTTGGTTTGTTGTGCTGGGTACTCTACCATATTGTTATACTGATATGGTGGTTTCTCCAAATATAGGGATCCCAAAGAATGGTTGGGTAATTAACGGTTATTAATATAAATGTCTATATATAGGCGACTAATATTGGCAAATGATTTCGGGGTACCCCTATTTTGAGAAACCCTCATATTTGCTAGGGATACATTTTCATTGCTGCTTGTATGGCCCCCACATAGTTTCGAGTTCGTCCTGGTTATGGTTGTTTTCAGCCCCAACTCATGTTCGGCCTCGCCTGATGAGTTTTTCCCCATCCCAGCGGTGAACAATTTTGTAGGAAAAGCAGCAATTGGTTGATAATGTGCTAATACTAAGCATGTAAAGTCAGGATGCAGTCGTTTTTTCCATTTGTTTTGATAATTTGAGAGGGGACAGGTCCTTTTTTGAAATGAGCATAACACAAATGCCATTGGACGGTCAGACGGTCAGACTTTGTGTTTTGTGCTTTGCTCCCTGATGATGCTCAGTGATGTGAATCCCGATCATGGTATCCCCATGACAAGGGGAGGTCATTTTGCCACTTCTTGAGTCGAGTCCAGTGCAGTCTCTGCAGGATCCCAAAAAGGGCCCTCAATGGGAGGACAGGAGCAGTCAGGGACACTCAGCGAGAGTTTCCATGGTTGAATGGTATAATATTTCTTAGCACGTGGGGATATGACTCACATGGGCATGCCCCCAATCAGTGACCGGCAACGTGTCATCAATGTGGTTTGTTGGAGGGGGCATTTCTATCCTCCCTGAAATGAACAGCTTGACCCTACCAAAGGGTTATTTCAAGTAGGGGGGGTACTATGCTGTTAGGCATTCAGGGGTTGAAATGGCGAGCTGGGTCAATATGAACCAACCAATTTCATGGGGGATAATGACCAACAATAGTAAGGGAAACAATGGTTGATGATAGGGGAACCAGGGGGACTAAGGGTTTTGACCCACAGCCAAATAATCGGCCTGATTTTGGTGCATGCTGGAGGCTCTTCAACCTACGTGGGGCTGCAGATCGAACACAACAAACTTCAAAGCAGATCCCCGTGTCAGCAGCAGTAATAGAGAAGTATACTATGGTCTGTTTGAAGGTAAGTGTCACTGTAGGTATTTGCATGAATTGATTGGCGAGGACGAGGTTGGGAAGTTCATGGCTCTCACGCTCAGGGCTTCCACAGCTCCCCTGTCCAAGCAGCGTGGTGGTGCTGTTTCATGACTAGGCTACTAATCGAGTACTCATCAAATTATCTAGCATTGACCATGGTTGTTTGGTTGTTAAGATGAATAATAGTTGATGATAGATATTTACTTACGCATTTGTTTTGTGAACTAGCCAAAACTATGTGTCTGTGGGTCAAAACCCTGTACCCTAGGTTCCCCTATCATTTGCCATTGTTTTCCGACTCGACTATTCTTGTTGGTGATTATCTCCAATCATTGGTTGGTGAACTGCTTGACCCATAGCCACATAGCTGGTATATATGTTATATATCCCTTGTACTTGTTGGTCATCATCCCCTGTCATTAACCATGAACCAGCTATGATTGGTTGATGCCTTGACCCAGCTCGCCACGTGGTTGTTAAGGGCTGAAGCCCTTGCCACGCTCCGTTTTCGCAGCGCGCTCTCGCGGCCCGAGGCCACCGGCCATCCTGTGGCGATGCGGACGAAGATCCGCATCTGGGGTTTTTCAGCGTCGGAAGGCAACACACCGAGATCTAAGGCGATCCTATGGGGGTGATCATATATGTTGATGAGGGATTATATAATAGTTGATAATAATTTGGTTAAAGAACTACTATATGGGTCTTTCTTGAAAATTGGAACCCCAAGGTTATGGTTGGTTTATTGCCACAAATGGTTCGTAAACTGGATGATGACTGTGGGGGGGCCTATGTCAAGAAACATCCATATGTTGGGAAGCCATGATGATAATGATGACGTATTTTTTTTAGATGGAGGTATCCATAAATGGTGCTACGCCCAAACCAACCCAAGCCCTGACTAGCCAGTCGCTCGCAGAAAGGGTATGTCATTAACAGACCCAGCTTGAAGCAATTCAAATTCATGCTTCGAATGGGAACAGCCACCGGCACCAGGGACTCATACCCATATTGTGATATTGATATTTGTATACTGTAGATTCATACATGTGTTTTAGATGTACGATCATTTCTCTATATATCTATTTTGATACGTATATTTTGTTTGTATGCATATAGACATAGTATACAAAAGCTGTGAACACACACATATATGTATATACATTTGTTTTTTGATCACACACATATATATATATATATGTACATTTGGTTTTTGAATAAATATATATATATATACATGTGTGTATGCCACAAATACGAACATTGTTGTAGACAGCTCTAAATGCACACACACATTTGTACACACACACACTTTTATATGGGTGTTTCTCAAGATGAGGGTACCCCCAAATCAGCCAGTGATTAAGCATCTATAGTAATCAACCGATGAGGGTACCCCCAAATCATCCAGTGATTAAGCGTCTATAGTAATCAACCAATCATTTTTGGGTTCCCTATTTTGAGAAACTATCGTGTAGATGTGATCACTGTTTTATGGTCATATCATATGTCAGTATAGCGGATAGCCCATATACTTCCAGCCGTAATGGTCCGTGCAGGGCATGATCTGCACTTTGCCATGACCGCCTGAAAATGCTCAAAGGCCAATTGTTGGTACTCTTGCCGTTGCTGCAACAAAACGTATTAATTGATTAGTCACCTGTAGTTTATTGGTTGTTACAGTAAGTTTCTTGATTTGCTGAGATTGTGACATGTTCTGCAATGTTTGGTAGACTAGCGCTTGTATTTTCAATAACACTTGTCATCATCCCCATCATTTATACGTATATCAATGCATATTATGTGTTTTTGATTTTTGTTGATAGACATGTATGTACCCATGAATGCTGTTTACTAGCTCAACATGTATATCATGTTCTCAAGCAGAATGCAATTCCTTTACATGTCTACATGCATTTCACATGTGGATGTCCCTCAGATTAGGAGTACCCCAAAATCATCCATGATAAACCATGTGCAGTAATAAGCCAACCATTTTCGGAGTCCCCTATGGCTTGAAAAACCACCCATATAGTAGTTGTTAAGCCATTATTGTTGGGTATTATCCCCTGTTATCAAATGATAATCGCTCATGAAACCATTAACAAACCAAATATAGGTTGTTTAACCATAAGTTTGTTGATGATTATCCGCCATTATTAGCCATCAATCGTGGTTATAACCCCTTGACCATGTACAGACACATGAACGAACCTTGTTTCTTTGCCAACGGGTGGCCCCTGAACATCGCCGTTGCGAAGCACCGGTCATGGCCCAGCACCGCCCCATGGGCTCTGAGGGACGGTACCTCGGAGATCGTTTTGGAGTCAAACCAAGGCGCGTTGCTTCGGTGCACAGCTTGGTCCTGGAAAGCCCGCCCGGGATCACCATAGTAGGTACATTCGTATAGGTAACCCCATGGTGGTTACTGGTTATAAGTATGGTTATATATAGGTTATACATGTTATAAGGACCCAGCGGACTTGTATAAGCATGGTATAACCTAGTGGTTGGTATAACCATGGTATAACCATGGATAACCATGCTGGGATCACTATAGTAGGTAACCCCCCACAAGGTGCGTGACTTGTATAACCATATGATGGATGAGTTGCTCAGTGGGGATCCAAGTATTTACTCGCTAAAGTGCCACAAAAAGTGGTATTGCGTGTTACTACATTCACAGATGGTAGGGGCATTGAAACTAGTTTTTTTTGATTTTTATCATGCGCTCAACTGAACGAAATCCACCATTTCTAGATGATTTATCCCTCGGAACTTATGACTTCTGTCATTGCTTACCAGTATAAAGATGCAGGTCATACCAACCACAGTTGTAGCTTCGACAACCAAGGGCCTAGGTTCAACAAGGAAATTCTTACCGATCATCCCAAAACGGAGCGTAGCTGGTGTGTTTAGGCTGTGTTTAATTTGTATATGTATATAGTGAGACCTGTATATGGTTAATACTAATACTAGGGGATTATAGTAGTTAATGACAGGCGTGAATCACTAACAAATATTAGCTGAAACATCGCGGTGGTTTCTCAAAAAAGGGTACCCCAACGCTATTGTTGGTTTATTCCTATGAATGTTTGATATTGGATGATTTGAGTACTCCTAACGACCGTATGAGGAAACTTGTAGATATTTCAGCAATATTCAGGTATAACTTATCCCTTGGCTACATTCACGTACAACTTACCCTTAGGATCCCTTAGGTATAGTTTCACATGTTTCACCATTATCCCAATCTATCTGCTCCCAGGTAAAGTATAGTCACGGCATGCAGCCCATAATCATAGTACTCTCCAAATTGTTGACCAAAACAATAGTTTCACTCACATTGATATCCGTATCAGGAGTGCCTTACTGATATTTACCAATAGTGTTTGCTTCCCACAGCTTTAAACCTGTCAACCTTGTTATATCATCCCGAGGTTTTCCCCATAATTGCACTCATCATCCCAGATTGTAAACAAGGTGGCTGTTTACCCATAGATTATCTTCCCTGCGGTTCATCACACTAATCTACGCACACCCCTAGTTTTCAAACAATCCATATTTGTAGCCATATCTGAGATTTTACCGAGACATGGTATAGCTGGTTAGCCATAGCTATCTCTATTTTAGCTGTCCCATAGTTGTCAGAGCTAGTTATAGCTTATTCCATAGGTAGTTTACATCGACAAGCTAGCCATTCCACACTTGCTGAGCACCCATACATATGGTGGATTCTCAAAATCGGGATACCCCTAAATCATCCTTTGTTAATCATGTTTAGAAGTATACCAACCATTTTTGGTGAACTCCCCATGAGAAACCACCATGGCCTGTACCCCAGCTGTTCACCAGATATCCAGCTGCACCTCTCCCTCGACGGTTGGTGACTTGACCCTCGGGTTTGGGTCCTACAAGGTGGGCCCCTAGTGAGTTGTTGGGTTAGAACTCGGGTACCAGTTGTGGTAGATACAACTAGCTTGTTGAATGGCCGACAATAAACCAGGTTATATCTGGGGGGGCCACCTTGTAGCATTGTTGGTTGAGTTATTCCGGCTTTATCATTGCTAACTAGCCACTGTGAAGCATCACTAACCATCAAGTGCCCTGCGAACCAATCATCACTACCCAGCTAACTAACCATTGGTTCCAAACCAGTGGTTCTGACTCGTCATGGAATCATCGTCCAGGGCCTTCCCCAGCAGGCGAGATCATCGCCTCCGAGGTGGTTCCAAGAGACCGCAGGTTGGGGACTGGTGAAGTTCCCAGATTCTCCATGGTGCTGGTGGTCATTTGCCTGTCAAATTGGATCATTTGATGCGGAAATGTTGGCAATTAGTATATGAGACAATATTATAGATGTACCAGAACCCATGGATGATTTGGTATTTGCAACTATTGCTGATCATAGCTTAGAAGTGCCATAGCTTAGAAGTGCCTACAAATTCCCTAGAGATGGGACACTGATCTCTGATGCTTATAAGTGTAGTAGTGGACATAGGGTTCTCCATCGGAGCAGGACACGTAACTTGACAGGTGGTATTGGCACGACATTTGCGCGATCTATTTTAGTTTCGGCTCCAGTTGGGGCAGTGCTTAGCAGGGTCTTGTAGGACCTGCGAGTCTGCTTGAGAGACCAGAACGCATGGCGAACTTCCGCTATCTCTTCACCTTCATTGATGAACAATCACATGGAGAGTTCTTGGCACGCTCCAAAAGTTGGCCACAACTCGGCGGCCTGGGACGTGCCAAGAGCATGGAAGAGGAAGAAGCCAAAGTGTCCGCCTATGTTGAAGAGCTGCAGAACAGATGCATCTTGACCTTTGGGCAGCAGACACATCCGCAGCCAGAACCACCGGAGGTGCTGGGGGAGGCGCTGAATGAAGTGGCTGAGGCGCAGCTTCCAGTTCTTCCCAACCCGGGGAGTTATGGCCATCCTGCCCTATGCCACCGTCCATGTGTCCGCTTTGCCAAGGGCACCTGTGAAATGGGAGATGAGTGCAGCTATTGCCACCTTGCTGGGCATTCTCGCTCGGTTCATCCGGACAAGCGTCAGCGTGGTCAGTTGCAGAAAATGGCGACTTGGCGACATCTGATCTGTGCCACCCAGGTTGGTTGATGTATAATACAGATCTGATTGGTGTTGTGAAGCATGTTTATTTTCACTAGCAACTAGTAACTATTAACGAATGGTTGGTTGACTAATGATAATATTTTTCCAAGGTTGAGACCACCAACCAGATGTCCATTTACACCAACCAGATGTCCATTTACACCAGATGTCCATTTACATTCCTGCTCTATTTGAAGCAAGCAGTAAGCCATGTTTTTTGTCGGTATATTTCCTGATACTGTTGCTGGTTATTTTGCATTCTCAACCAGCATTTTGGAACAAAATCCAGCGGGAGCATCTCCAACCAGCAATCTCGTTGGTGAATGCTGGTGTGTAACAGAAGTTTTGTGGGGCATTGCACAAGCAGGTTTTTCACTCCCCAATCAACCACAAGGTGCTGGAAACTGTGCATGTCATGTGCAAGAAGTCCATGCTGCACAGAAAAGTCCATCCACTAGTCTGTATTACTTAACAGCTCAGATGGGGCACTTGATTTGCGTGAAGTGGCTCAGTGTCAGTTCCTTGAACTGGCTCAGATTATTGCTATTTTGGCCACGGTTTGTGAGCCATGCCTTGTTTCCTTCACCTTTTGATCCGGGTTTAGCAAGGTCACTGCCTTTTTTGGGTAGTCGCCACCGTTGGACTAGTAGGTCATGGATGTGCTGTATAGCGTTTTACATGCATGCAGGTTCAGCAAAGGACAAGAAATATACCAGTCAAATTGTTGGAACCATGGGTGCTGTGGCAATCTGATTGGCACTGGTCCCAAGATGTTTCAAGGCTACTCCCGTTTTTGCCAACAAAATTGTTGGAAATAGCGTATTTGTACAGCCAGCAGGTTCCTTTGGCAAAGGTTCTTGATCTGGCTCATGCTGAGTCCTAACCATCACCAGCTGAACCCTTACCCTTCCAGTTACAGCAACCCGGGAACCCCTTGCATAAGGACGGTTACCTCTTGTAAAAGTACCTGGAAGGGTGAACAACATTCACTCATCAATCGTCATTTGCTCATGTTGGTGCCAGAAAATAAGAACGGCACCTCCCAAAACCAATGGTTTCCTGATCAAATGCTGATTTCTTGCTGGCCCCAACGGTCACCTGACACCATGGAACTGCTGTGAGGACCTGGGAGATCTTGCAGCCCTGGTCCTTCCGCATGTGCGTCGTGGTTTCGCCACCGCTGCCATTGACGGCACTGAGATCGTTGCGAAGCTCGAGGAAGTGGCGTCCGCGAAGGTTCCCGAGGTGGACGCCAACCTCCGCCGCATCTTCAAACAGATGCCGCTGGCAACACTTCTAGGCAGCTGTCGGGATAGCTGCTGTGGTTTGGTTCGGTTCTTTTTGGTGGCTGAGAACAAGTCACACGTCAGCCACAAAGTTATGGTTGGTTGTTGGTCCTCCATTTTGAGAATCACGCATATATATATATATATATATACATACTGTCTAATATGCAGTGACTATACCTCCTTCAAGTGATTCTTCTACTAGCTAATCATTGTATTCATTACCGCTGTAGTTTTATACAATTGGTTTTTTGTGGGGAGCTAATAATCTTCCAACTTGGAACATGTTTAGACAAGCGTTGGACACACGCCTCCAGGCACTATCGCGGCCAGAACCAGCGAGTCCTTTGGAACCTCGCTGAGAGATCGAATCGAGGTGCTCCGTTGCCAGATGTAACGGAGCTGCGCATCAGTGAGAGCGGGGCAGGTTCCTCACCTGTGAGTTGACGCCTTGAGGGGCTGGAATCCAACTTTTGCTGCTGTTACGTGTCCTGAAGGTATGGGGACGGATTCATTCACATTCCCAGAAAATGTGTTGAGACATATTACGACATGGGGATTTATTGAAAATGGATTCATTCACATAATGGTTTCATGTTGAGGGATTTATTGACGCATGGTTTCAACATGTTTGCTGCAACCTGAAGGTTTGCCCGTGGTGCATTCCCATCCCCGGGATCATCTAAACCCTAACTCGCGAACCCTAACGCCTGAAACTCTATAGCATACAACATACTTTCACGCCTTCCAGTTGAAATTGACCACACGGTTTTGGTTGGGGATTAATTAGATTGCTTTTCTATTTTTATGATCGCCCAACCTTTGACCCTAAACTAGCTTCTGTCAAGCCTGTTTGCGCCCACCACCAGACAGCATCTTGCCCCCCCCTCGAGCCATGATGGCTAGTCCCTGTGAATTCTGGCCCCAAAAATTGTCTCCCCTCCCACAGGGTCATGGGTGTCAGTAGTTGAGGTTGGGGTGAACATGTTAACATCCCATTTTCCAGAAATTAGACTGACCAAAAGCGCTAAGTTCATGTCTACTCATCTGGCTGGTGGTTGGATGGGCATTCTTCATTTTTTCTCCGCAATAACAGATGGTTGGTTGGTTGACAAACATATTTTTCATAGGGGTCTTCTGTAGAGCAATTCTGTAGATCTAACGGATAACCGCGGTACATGGAGCTTTACTCATCGGCGTCGACTCAGCGTTTTTTTGCCTGGCAATTCCCTCAGGAGGGATCATCATCATCATCATCATCATCATCATCATCATCATCATCATCATCATCTACATCATCATCATCATCATCATCATCATCATCATCATCATCATCATCATCATCATCATCATCATCATCATCATCATCATCTTCATCATCTTCATCATCGTAAACTGGGAAAATGTCCTTAGTCAAGCAGCAATAAGTTGGGTTACAACCCCCTAAACTTGCACCCTAGTTAAGTTCAACCCAAGTTTTGCTAGTTGTAAACCAGTTCTAAACCATCAATCCCTATATTTAACCAGCTAAAGAGGACCCAAAAACGGATCAATATGATTTATTACTATAAATGATTCAACAAGGGATGAATTGGGTGGTCCCATATTTTGAGAAACCACCATTTCCTGTACTTGTTGACCCCGCTCCTTGTGTTCAGAAGGTGGGATTCTCCTGCTCCCATGATTCATTTCCCTCTAAATCATTTACCTTCAAGACACTAGGCTCACCGCAGCGATTCCTTCCACTGAGACAAGCTTGAACATGGCTCAAAAAACGATGGGCTTCCTGAATGGGATGGCACAGAAATGATTTGCGTGGTGTTGCCCCTCAGTTCCCTTGCCATCTACGAAATGATCTACTCCAATTAATTATCTTGCATGATGTTACAGCGTGAATTTTATCAATTTCAGGGTCAATCAGTTTGAGTCATACGAGCTGGCATTCTGAGTGTGAAAGCTGTGCCAGAGGGGATGGATACTTAGGGATGATGCGCGGGACGACGGTGACAATGACAATACAAGTTTTAAGGGAGAATTGTCATACCATCCCTATTATTCATAATTAATATTACATATTATAACCCCTTATAAAACCATTCATCATATACACCAATCATTGCATTCTGAAGATCCCTTCCCTCTAGCACTTCCAACCAGGCATGGAACTTTGACTCCAAAAAATGCCAGGGATGTTTCCATTGCCACGCTTGCGTGGTCATGTTTTAAGCACGACCATTCAAAGCCGATGAACTGCTTTATGCGACGTTCAGTGGCATCAAACGTTGGGGGTCAAGCAATTGCGGAAGCCCTGAGTTTGTTATGGCTCTAGACCTGCAAGATTATCCAAGCTTGGGATATGGAGCAGCCTGACTACCATTTGGTTGAAGAATGCTTCGGACTTAGGTTCCATTTGGGAATTGTTTCCCGGCAAGGCTGCCTATGGATTTTATTTCATTTGTTGTTTTCCTTATTTCGATCCAAATGTCCTGACCTATGCAGATTGGTACTTGGCTTGCAATGCTTCGGCTCGTCAAACATCACTACAAAATGAAAATCTCGACCAAGCTGCAAGTGGCGGAGTAGCCATTGCCATGTGCTATCACCAAAAGGTATGACATGTCGTTCCTTGCCATGCGTATTGCCATTCATCACCACCTTTGACTGAAAAATGACAAATCGCACCGTGATCAACCGACATATGCCATGACCACTCTAAGTAACATCAGCCATCATTAACCATCATCGACGATTAATTAACTATGACAAATTTAAAAGCAGCCTCAGCATCACCAACCATATTTCATTGCCGGGAGCTAGTTCTGAGCATTTGCTACGCTTCTTCCCTCTTTTGCAATCAACATAATTATATTGGGTTTTGCTGCCGGTTGCTTGATCACAGACCGTACACGCACCACAGCGTCCGCATTGTTGGTGACTGGTGGCTATTGTTGGTTGTCATAGGTAGAACTGCAGATAAGGACGATAATCCATGGCACATGGTTGATTATAAGCCATCTGCCGTTGTAGGTACAACTGTTGTTCGCATTCAGCCATTGGGAATCGACCTTTGATTATTTAGAGTTGCATAGTTAACAAGGTCGCCTGTATCAGTTTGTTGTGTTTCAGTTGGATGTTGTCCCTGCTATGAACCTTTACTGATCTCAGATGATTATTCGCCATAATGCAGATAATTATTCCCCATTGTGCACCAGCCCATCTCTGATTGCTCTCCTCTCTTGATCCTCAACCAAGTATCAATGGTGGTCTCTTGAAACGGTGGACCCTCAATGTGGTTGGTTTATTGCTGTAGATGGTTTATTAAGTGGATGGTATCTGTGGGGTCCCCTGTTTTGTGTAACCACCAAATCTACCACTGATTCATCCTGAGCCACTACGACGTGGCTTGAAAATAGCTCAGGTTTGTCATCAGACCTCGGCAACAAACTGCTTCACTGACGGAAAAAAGGGCTGGCCAGGGTTCAACTGCTGAATTCGCTCGAGAATATGGTGCTAAATCAATTTTGTTTGGATTCCATGTGTTGGTGTAACTGTCGGGCTTGGCACAGCCACTGTGGCATATGGTGGGCCACTGTGGCATATGGTGATCCGTGGAGAGCATTTCCTGTGTTGCCATTGTGGCACCCCGCAGGTGTCCTGGCAAGACGTATCGCCAGCAAATGACCATTAAAACCATTCATCAATCCATGGCCTATTGATTAACCAGTATATGAACCATTAATGATTGATTAGAATGTTAACCATTATATCAACCATGAATGTTTAATTGTATTTGGCCTGTAATCAATCGCTCATTGACCGCTGGTTAGCCATTAAATAACCATGAAAGAATCAGCCATTGTTCATCAAAGTAACCACTAGCCTTTACCCATTTCTCGATCGACCATCATCAACCATTCTAAACCATAACGTGATCAATCCATTTTCAACCATCAGTATCACTTGCTGATGGAAGGGCCATCATTATAAACCATGAAATGAAATAACCATATGAAACCAATATATGTAATCACATACGTTTGCATTTGTATGTACGTATACATATATGTACAGGTACATATTGTTTCAACGGAAGGACCATCACTACAAACCTTATCACGGATCATATGAACCACTCTAAACCTTATTATTGATGAACCATTTAAAGCCATTGATTAGCCACATTAAAGCAATTTCCACCATCAATAAACCACACATTTATACATCACGTTAATACATTCATCATATGAATAGCCATAATGTGTTAAACCATATACTCTCAACAAAATGCGTATAAACCGCATATGTAAATGTATAAATATAATATATAGATAGATATTTATCTATACACATATATATATATATATCATATAAATACACATATGTATATACATATGAAACATAGATTGTCAACCACATGAAGCATCAAAGAACCGTAATGCACATTTCATCAACCATGTAGCCATATCAACCATGACATAAGCTATATTTCATCAACCATATCAATATTTGTAAATTATTTATTTATTTATTTACATTGATATCAATAAAAATCAATAAGCATCAACAAACCATATATATATATATACATATTTATCACTTGCTGATCCATCAATAAACAATTTATAAAACCATTTATATTAATTATCAACCACATGAACCATCAATAGACCCTATCAGTGACTTGTTGACCCGGATCTCACTTCGTGCCAGGACGCGGAAATCCATCGCACAGGCGGTGCAACGCAGTTCGCAGGTGGATGAAACCATCCTGGAACAGTCTGGGGTCCCGGGGGGTCCCGGGGTGTCGCCTCGGTGCTGGGCGTCGCAGCCATGGTGATGAATCTGCTGGGTAGAAAACTCCTTGGCTGGTCGCAGTCATGAAGGCCATCACCGAAAGATGTGGAAATGGTCATGATTCGTGTCACTTGGTTCACTGGTGTGAGATGGTGTGAGGGAAAATTGTCACGGAGGCACAAGTGGAATGTGCCCAGTGGGTCCACAAGGAGGTCCACAAGTATCGCCAGGTTCAGTGCTGGATTGGGACCAGCCTGCGGCCTGACATGACCAAGCCTGTGGTGATCAATCGGACTATCTCTGCTATATCCCAGATACTCCATGCATGGTGTATTTCTCCAAATTTGCCGCCTGAAGTGACCCAAATGTAGGCAAATGTACGATACCTGGAGTATGAAGGGTAGTGCATACCTCCACAGTTTTCAAGCTGGACGCCAAGGCTTAGATTCACGATGCAGGGTGAGCCTTGGTCTTTGGACAAGCAATTGCTAGTTGTCCGAATTCGAATGACTATACCGATACCAGGCGTGTCCGTTGTGAGCCTTACGTGACTCGTTCCAGGTATCATTCGAACTACAATCAGCTTCAAGGTGGGTCCCATTCACCGGCTATAGCCGTTGGGTTCTAACTAGGGCAACTGCCATTTATGGTGTATATATATATATACATATATATATATATTTATATTCATATATGTATCTATATATATATATATTTATTTATATTCATATGTATATATATATTTATTTATTTGGTTTTTTAATTTATATATAAATATATATTTATATATGTATATAAATATATAAATATATATATATATATTTATATATATATATATATATATATTTGTTACAAAAATAACTAGCTTCTTAAATGGCCGAAAATAAACCTTAAGTTACAACCAGCGGGGGGGGCCACCTTGTACGATCCCCGGAGCTTAGCAGAACCGTTCCATGTGACGCCCGGCCACGTGGGCTGCAGCGGGGCGAAGCCGTTTTGCCGAGCCGTGGGCTCTCGCCGCGCGTGCGACCATGGCGTCCACATTGCCACTCCCGAAGTCCAAGAAGGCAGCGCGGTTCCAGCGAGGATTTGGGTGAACTGGATCTTGGATGGTGGATTTTTCGGGTTGTAACTTCATTAGTGCGAAAAAAATGGGGGATACTATGCAACAAACTCATGGTTAAACAAATACTGGTTGGTGGTGTGATTGACATTTTTTACTTGTTCATAGTGATGATCATCAAAGGGTGACTAATGTGTTTCATAGGAGTTCAAACCACCAACCAGTTATTGTGTTTATGTAGTGGTCAACTGTATAAATGGTCAATTGTGTTGTTGAATGATATGCGATTGACTGGATGGTGGTGAAGTATTTCCCAAATGAACATATTGGTTAGCTATAGGGGGCAAGGATCAATGATAGATGCATAAATTCACATACCACGTCAATATTTGGGATGAACCACCAGCTATATATTATAAGGTACATTGGGGGTGGTTTGTTCATGTGGGTCTACCATTTACCATAAATGGTAGATCATTCTACCTGGTTGAATATTATTTGGCTAAGTAGTGGTACTGGCTAATCATGGTGACTATGGTAAGGATGCATGATGAGATTATTTGATGCTTTGTGAGTGATGGTCGATGAGTTTGAACTGTTCAATGAGTATTCGTGAATATGCTTAGCAATCATTTTTCATGGTCAATGTTTCACGAACAGTTCTTTCATGACGCTTGTTGTTGATGAGGATAGGTGATTGTTGAGGATCTTTAGTGTTTGGCAATAACCCATGATGGCTGACACTTTTTGATGGTCTATCCTACCTCCTGTAAAAAGTAGTTCTGGGTCCCATACCAGCTGACCATGGGTCGCTGTGATAATCATTGGGATCAAGCGTTTGTTTCAGCAGCCAACCATTTCCTAATTCAACAGCCAACCATGACCGAAACATGGTTGCATATTGATGGTTTGATTTTCTTGCTTACGGTTGACTATCAACTCAACCATTCCCGACCATTGCCAAAAAGTATCCACACCGGTTGCAAATTGCAAAGCGTCATTGCCTCAGCATTCAATGGATATGGATTGGTCAAGAGAACTCGCTGGTGCTCGAACGAATGGCATGGCCATCATAGATCATTGCCCCCCATTCAGTACCATGCACTGGCGCCAGAGAATTCAGCGAAACAACGTACTGATCCTGACCCAACTTGCGCAACTTGTGACAAATTAATGTCAATAAAATTGGGCACAAAAACAAGTGACAACCAATCAGAACCAAAATGCAAGATCCCTTGGAAATCACAGGCAGTTTATATCCTCCCCTGTTGTAGGTTGCCCAGGTGGCCCAGGTGCATCCACCCCCAGGGGCTCCCCCTGCCGAGGCCAACCTCAGCGTTCCCGCGGACCTCAACAGCTTCGGGGCCCGCGGGGACTCGGGGCGCGCGGCGGAGCACCTGTCGCCGCGGGAGGATGACCGTCGCGTCTCGCGCCTGGCGGATGTGGTGCTGCC
>VSDK01002808.1:112288-125620 GCA_009767595.1 Symbiodinium kawagutii | reverse complement strand
GGGGGTGGGGGGGGGTGGAGGTTGCTTGGGATTAATGGGATTTGGGGTGGGTGGATTTTGATGTTGGGATTAAGGTGGAGGTTGAGGTTGATGTTGGGTGGGTGGGTTGGTTTGTGATTGGTTGATGCTTTAATGATGGTTCTTCTAATTGCTATTGTATCCTTATTGTGGATTAATCATGGTCTTGATGAAGAGATGAATGATATTCGGTGGTTGATGGATGATGATAGGTGGTAGGTGAGTGATCCATGATTTTAGCACCATCAAGAGCACAGACACACCTTAAAAAGAACAACACATTCCCATACCACCAGATCCAAGGTGGTTTCCCTATTCACGATCTTTTAAGGCCTAATTTGGGGTCATGGCCATACGAGGTGGCCCCTCACCTACAAAAGTTGGGGCCATGTTCACTCCTCATCACTGGCAGTCACCTAACCCCAGCTTCGGCAAACCAACTTGTAGATGGTTCATTGCCAGTATCAACCCGTAAATTGATATAATTTCCAAGTTAATGAATTGCTGGTCAAGTCAAGATAATTTCCACATAATTATCCTATAAATGGCTTAAGTCCTGGTAGTTCTCCTCCACCAAGAGCTCATCCCGCGGGCCCCCACCGCCCCTCAGCGCGCTGAGGCAAGCCCATGAAGGATGCCTCCAACGGGGAGCGACCCATCCTGGAGGCCGTGAGGCAATCCATCGTGGGGCGCGTGCCGGTGCTGGGAGACTTGGACTTGGCGGCGCTTCTGGGAAGGATTTGGAGTTGTTCAAAGTATCCGTAATGTATTTAACTATAATATGCATATATAATATATATTTATTTATTTATTTATATTTATGTTTACATTTATATTATATATAAATATAGATATAGTTGTTTCTATATTAAATGTAATTATGTAGCTGTATATTTGATATGTGTGAATAAGTTCATGCATGATATTTCTACTTGTTATTTAATCTGATGTTTATATGAATGATTGTGTGTCGTAAGCCATAATGGATTCACAGGAGTCAAAAGTGATGATTCTAGTTTCAAAGAGACGTTTGGGCATTGGTTTGACCAAGCAAGGGTATAAAACACCTATGACCGCTTCAGACAGGAATTCATTTTTTGCTCAATGGTCGCAATGCTACGGGACTACTCTACTGGACAGCTGCACATCCGTACATACCCGCTATGCGTACCATACAGCAAGCCATGCCGCTGACGAAACGGACCATGCTGCCAACTATGGCTGCGATACTTGCTATGGGTACTAGGCGTACCAGCACATCAGGTGTGCCATTTGTGCCACCACAGATACCAGGAGTTCTATACATCATGCCATCTTTGGATATCATGAATACTTTAATCATGAATACCATGCATACCATGCATCTGCCACACAGACCATACATACTCTCAACTACTTGCACGGACCATGTATGCGTGCCATTGGAAACATGTTGAAAGGGTTCTTGCTTTGAACACATTCGGCCATGTTCCTCTCCTGTTTGCCAAGGATGGCTGCCCTACTACAATTTCAGGCAAGACTTCTTTTACGTTCCTTATCCGAAAAAGATATGCTGCACATTTGCTGCATAGTGAACTCTTCAGGATAGCTGGCTGTGTTTTGTTGTTTGGGGTGGATCCTTTGCAGGATCCCGAGTCAGCAAGCCAGGTTGAGGTGTGACGAGATCATTTCAAACATATTCTGAGAATGGTTGGTGCAAGAATCGTTGCTGATTGCATGATAACCATTAATGAGTTAATGAGTTAACAACCATCTTTGAACAAAATCATGTTAGTTGAATGATGTTTGATGGTTTGGCGATGTCGAGCCAAGAGCTCACCATGTCAACATGCCAAACAGCATGGGGCCCTTCGCAGAGAAAAAATCATGAACAAAATCCTGAACCGTTAAGAACATTTTGTTTGTCGTTTGTCGGCGGAAACATCTCTGCTCATCGAGGAGATTTGCTGAATGGTTCCTGACAGCAGGTGGCTTTGTATCCTACCTCGTCACTGCCGCAAAGAAATGGTGGTGCAATCCAATACTAGGTAGGATACAAACTCACCTTGGAAGTGACTAGGTAGGATACAAACCCACCTGCCAACTAGGTGTCCGGTTTGAAATCTTGCAGCAAAAGAAGTATTGGAGCTTTTAAGAGTATGAAGGAACAATTCCAATCCATCTGCCACGTTTAGAGATTCCTAGGTTGGTGAGTTGGAGAGACCATTTTGGAAGAAGACCATGTTTTTCTGAGGGATGCCCTCTTTCAACAAGCCATGGGTTTTGCTTCATGCTGCATATTATGCATGCATATATGCTGCATAGATATTTGATAGATAATTGTTGCTTTCAATGAAGATTACACATGTTCCACTCTTAATCTTCATGACATATGATTTCTCATCATACATGTTTAATCATGAACCATCGGTTCAGCATCAAATCACCATAAATTCAGTATTTGTTAAACATCACTTCACAATCGCTGAACCATCAGTAACCATCCCTATAGCCATTGAATCATCACGGAATTAACATCATTCAAATGAATTAATTAATCACTATTCACCATCACCCGCCAAAATAAATTGTCGTTGTTTGTTAAGCATCTCAATTCACCATGAATTCACCATCATAAACCGCGGATCTACCAGCATCAGCCATTGAATCACCATCATAAAACCATCAATTCACCATTATAAACCCTCCATTCACCTGGCGTTTTCCGCTTTGATGGTGCCGTTACCTGGGATGGGCCAAGGACTTCATCGGTGGTGCCACTATCGCACTGATCTGCCTGGTGCAGACGCTGGCGCATGCGGCCATTGCGACCACCAAGGTGATTCAAGGCGCGGCGCGCTGCCACATGGTGAGACCTGGGGGCTGGTGGTGCTGTTTGGTGGTGCTGTGTGGTTGAGGCCAAGGGGATTGAGGTGGTTACATGGTGGTGACATGGTGGTGAAATGATCCTGAAATGGTGATGAAATGATTATTTATCATTTTGGACGATGCTTGACGATGGTTGATTGATGGTTGATGGATGGTTGATGATGATTGTCATTGCTAATTATATAATAGATGCTTAAATGATGTCGAATGGTGGCTATTGATTTGATAGACTGATGGTGAATCGTTCACTGCTGGTTAATGAATAGTTACTTCGACAGTGCTTCATATTTGCGATCGATTTACGGTGAGTAGTGATGCGACATGATGCGAAACTGAACCAATGGTAATACTATACATATGATATCCATTTGCAAGTCTATAATGCCAAGAGTATCTTGCTTACCATGTGTCTACTTATAACACTAGAATGAATAATCAACGAACCATTTGTGAAGAATTCACCAGCAGCGTGCTTAATTCATCACTGCTTCATCAACATGATCGGCCTTGGCGTTTAGCAAGGCAAAACTAGGTGAATCACTCGGGGTAATAGCCACGACCCGACCCAACCAGATGGTCTCTGGGAGCGACCCTTGCCACAAGGGAAGCCGTCCAGTCAATGCGGATCTCTTGAAATACCTAGCCGTGATTGGAATGATGTCTTTTATTTGTGTTGATTGATTATCGTTGAAAATGATGTCCATCTAAGTCATGTTCATCAACGCTTTGTCGAATATCAACACCTGAATTGAGAGATACATTTGTGGAGAAAAGACGTGCTGATGAGTTCACAGTTTCAAAATCTTGGGCGGACCACCATCAACACCTTACTGTCATTACAAGCAAGACAAATGGGTTCATCCATGATGGTACACGAAGACATCTAAAGATATACTTTCGGGGTGGATGAAAACTTCGGAAGTACCCTCATCCATGGATGCGCCCCAATGTCAACATCCCAGACTTTGCCTTCGTTGTCCTTGACCGCGCATCGGCATGTTTGCTGGCAATTTTTTGGTACTATATTCAGCTACCCATATCCGTATAAAGTGTTGGTGTTGCTGTTTCCGATGGGTAACTGGATATGTTCAGGATTCTGCGGGTTTGGTGTTTCTGAGTAAGTTTTTTACCAACTGTCTTTTGTGAGTATACTCCGGATTCTGCAGAAACAGTTGGTAATGACTGAGAAACACCCAGCTTTGGTTATTGTGTAAATTGTGCGGAACACCAGCCGTTAGTATTAACTCAGTTACCATCATGATGGGTCAATTGTTAGTGTGCCGCATCTGTGCACCAGCCAATGACACCCATCGAGAGCTCGCTGAGCCAACTGTTCCGGACACGAATGGACACTGTGATCCTGGCCACGCTGGTAGCAGTCCAGGGATTCATAATGTTAGCTTCGAATGAGGCAGGTTAAATTACTGAATCTCTATGGTTTAGCGTGGCTAATAATGGTCGAGAACGATGAATACTAGAGGATACTAATCAAAGTTTACCCTTGAACTAGGGGGAAACTAACCTTCAGCTGTAGGGGGTTGCTATTTTGACTGAGCTGTCCCGAGTGCCTGGCTCAGCGTTCAGGACCCTATTGTGCTTTTGTGCCGCCCTTCGTATACGCCATGTCGCTTGGAGCCAGTGGCCAGGGAGATGCCAGGGAGGTGTGTGCAGCTTCGGTGCCATGGAAATGTGGGGTTATTGGAGAGTTGATGGGAGGGGAATGGTTAATTGATTGAAATTGATTGAAATGGTGAATGGATAGTTGATTCATTTATGTGTTCAATTGATATGGTTGATTGATTTGATTAATTCATATGGTCAATTGATTGATGGTCAATTGATGGGCTATTTTAGCTGATTGATGGTTCAGAAATGGCTAATTGATGAGCAAATGCAGTTTGTTTGATTTGCAAACATGCTGACTGGTGATCGATTGGCAACGCATCCTTGATTGTTTGACAACCTCTTGTGTTTGATAGAGCTTTGAACATTTGGCCATGTGCAAGAGGTAACCGATGATGTCCCACATGGAAGTGTTGTGGAAAGTAAGTTGCGACAATGGATATGAGTTGATGATTGCAAAGCTCTCAGTTTTTAGCCGGGTCATAAACTACTAGTCACCAGTAAATACCCACTGGCGCCAGAAGTATATGAACAAATAAATTGTAATTAGTTCTCATAGGTATCAATATGGATTTACTACCATTGCCAACCAATATCGTTTATCATCAATCACCATCAGCCAGTATCAATCACTATCAACGACTATTGATCATCATCATCATCATCATCATCATCATCATCATCATCATCATCATCATCATCATCATCATCATCATCATCATCATCATCATCATCATATCAGTGTCCACGAGTTTGGATGAGGAAATCATGTCGTTTCTGGCCGCCATATCCACCACTCAAGTCAAAAGGGCCCCCATGGGAATCAGTTTCATCCCGGTTCATGTCCTACTGGTGCGTTGGGATCGGGGTTGTGGTTGCTTGTGTTGCTGGCTTCATTGATTTTTCTGGGCTGGTGCTGGCAGCGACAGCAACGAGAGACTGGATCACCGAGTCCTCCTGGGACTCCTGCTGCAAAGCAACAGCTTGCCCAGCGGCAACTGGCAGAGGTGAGGCTGAGGCGTCATGGCTTTAGTCGACCGTAGAGCTCTGGTTGAATATGATGTGGGAGGAGCTCGTTTGTGGCATGAGAGAATAGCTCTGGCGCATGTACAAGGAGACACATACATAGTGCTGACACCGGATGGCGATATCTATGATGAGGAGTTGGGCTTGTTGAACAGTGGCATCAGGCAAATCCGTGTGAGGTCTGCACCTGGACGGGTACCGGCGGGAGTCAATGCTGGAGAGATTTATGCTATGCCTGCATGGGGTGTTGCTGACATGAACAGGTTTCGAGATGAGGCCCGGAGGATGGCCGCAGCAGCCCAAGGTGGAGTCGCAGTTCCTGCAGTTGGTGCCCCGGCTGTTGCTCCAGCTGGGACCCCCTTTGTCGCCGTCGATGTGGATGAGCTGACGGGATACGAGGCTGGAACGCTGAAGTGGCTTGCAGCTGAGTCTTCAAGTGGCGTGCGATATGGGCAGGAAGTGCAGGGAGTAGCAGTGAATGCAGTCAAAGGTGCAAAGCATGTGCAAAGGAGTGTTGGCGGTGAGATGCTGTTTGTGGAGTGCGTGGATGGGGCTGATTTCTTTGGCTTCATGCAACGACCAGCTGCGAACGATATCCGAGTAGTGCCGATACAGCTGAATGCACTGCGACAGCCTGAGCGGAGCTTGAAGGATGTGGCTTCAGCATGCAGAGAAGCTCGAGTCCGATGGACGCTGACTGGACCAAGAACGAGCAGATGGTGTGTGAACTATCTTGCCATCGAGAATCTGGGTTTCGAAGGGCACCATGAACGACTGAGACAGGTGACGAAAGCAGATGCTAGCAGTTGGGGCATTCAGGAGCACTTTCAGGTCTCTATGGCGTTGAGGCAGGCGCTTCTGGTGGATCAACTGGATGCTTTCAACCTGCTTTCGGTGGAGGTGCAATTCAGGAGACTCCAGACCATCGAGTTCAGCTACTCCGAGAAAGCCAAGGAGATGGAGGCCAAAGCGGTGGGGGGCAGATTGTCATTGGAGGAGCAGTCGACGTTTGGTGGACTGGTGCGACAGTACTCCACCTTGATGATCTGCCCGGAGTTGCTCACCTACGTCAAAGAAGAGACGGAGAAGGAGGCTGCCTTGGCGAAGAATCTCCGAAAAGCCAGAGAGGAGAGGGAAGCAGCCCGCAAGCAGAAAGGGGGGAAACCGAAGGAAGACCCCTAGACTATGGGGTGCAGCTGGGTGATGGCCTTAGCCCTGCTGTGGAGCCCTTAAGGCCACGTGGGGAGCGGGAGGTGGATAGAGACCTTTTTCCTCTTCCTCGCGTACAGTTTTCGCAAGAGCCGTCTGGGAAGTTCTCTCGTGGATGCAAACAGAGGATTGGACGAAGGCGGCACTTTGAAGCTGAGGTGGGACGTACAGTTGACTCACTGAATGCTATGTATGGGAAGCCCAAGCAAAACCATGGTGCATCGTTGCCATCGTTGAGTCAGGGGCAATCTCAAGTGATGGAATTCATCAAGCATGCTATACGTAAAGTTGGTCCTCCGACCAACTTGCCTGCTGAAGGTGGTCAACCGGTACCATTGGCTGTTTTGTGGGGTGAGGACGGGCAACATGAAGTGGAGGAGTTCACTCGCACTCAAACACTAGGTGCAGCAGAGGCGGAGAACAAACGGCGGAGTGTGGGTTTGGCCAGAACCTATGAGGACCCCCAGTTCAAGGACTATGGTAAGTACTCTGCATTCCTTCGAAAACTTTACAACTTGAATCTGGTCGATGTTAGTCTGGATGCTCCGGATGAGCTGGTTTCCATTTTCTTTGTGAAGAAGAAAGGGGGGAAGCTACGTATGATCCTAGACTGCAGATTGGCGAATACCCATTTTGCAGATTCGACTTGCAAGTGCCGATAGCTTGTCGAAGATGGAACTGCCGCAAGATGAAAAACTATACCTTGCAAGCGCGGATTTGGCGAATGCTTTCTACACTATGGGCATGCCTATGGAACTGCGACGTTACTTTGGCCTCAAGAAGGTTAGGGCAGAAGATTTGGGCATTACCTGTGTGGGAGGTGTGGAAGTCTCTCCGCAACAATGGCTGCATCCTCGTGTTGCAGTCATACCGATGGGCTGGTCGCATGCAATGTGGTGGTGCCAACGGTTGAGCGAGAAGTTAGTTGAAGACGCTGGCTTGACACGATCTGAAAGACTGCGGGACTTTGATCCCGTGCCCACTGGAACGTTTTGGCATGTGGAGTATGTTGACAATCTGGTGGTGTTTGGAACAGATCGATGCGAAGTGGAACGGCGTTTTCTGAAGGCAGTTGGTGCCTTGCGTGAAGCAGGGCTCACCGTCCATGAGGTGGAGTTCGGCGAGAGTGAAAGCAAGGTGCTGGGTTGGTCCATTGATGAACAAGGTAGGGTGGGTCCCACTCTATCCCGTCTCTGGCGCTTGAGGACTGGCATCCGGGAAATCCTGCGTAGGGGTCGAGCTAGTGGTCAGCAGCTTGAGAGGTTGATTGGCCACATCACATTCGTATCCTTGTGCCGGAGGGAAGCTTTGTCAGTGCTGGGAGATGTTTACACATTCATCAAGCGACACTATAGCACAGTAGTCCCTTTGTGGAAAAGTGTTCGAAGAGAGCTGGCGGTTTGGGATGGCATTTCACCTTTGATCCAGGTCAACATGATGGCACCATGGGAAGGGAAACTTTATGCGGTAGATGCTTCTGACTGGGGCATGGGTGTTACTACTAGCAACATAGACCACGATACTGCTTTGAAGCTGGGGAGACATGTTGAGAGGTGGCGTTTTCGGGATCCTATGGCTTGCAACCCTCGTATGTATGTACATGCAGAAGATGATAGCTATGGGAATGAAGTCGGAGATGAACCTCACAGCGGCTCTTCTAGTTCAGATGACAGGTTTCCTACAGTGGCTTTTTCAGTTGTTGACAGGGATTGGAAAGTGGTTGGCCGTCACAAATGGCTCAGGCCTGATAGCATGCCGGTTTACGAAGCAAGAGCAACACAGTACGCTATCAGGCATATACTTCGGAACACAACTTTGGCAAACGGTACATTGTTTTGACAGACTCAATGGTTGCTGCGGTTTCCTTTGACAAAGGTAGGGCACATAGCTACAGATCGCGTAGGATCCTACAACAAACAGCTGCACTTACACTTTGTACTGGTACACACTTTCGATCGCGATGGATCCCTAGTGAGTGGAATCCTGCTGACAAGCCAAGTCGTGGTGGTTGGTGTGCAAGTGAGCCGAAGTTTTTGTTTGAGGATGATTCACAGACAGCTCGGTGTGCCGGTAACTTGGGACAGGAAGGGGAAGAAGCGATCTTTGGAAAGCAAGGCCCCTACAAGACCAAGTTCTCTGCAGAGGCAAAGGACAGCCGAAGTGGAGATGCCCTTGACATGGGACATCGAGCTAGGAAGCGACACCGCCAAAAGAAAGCAGAAGCAGCGAGCCTCCAGGAGGCAGGAATCAAAGAGATAGGATCCCACGACAAGTCTTCGGAGATCATCGGTGGGGCCCAGGACTCTGAAGGCGTACGACAGCAACTGGCAGGAGTTCCAGAGATGGGGTGGGCGCAGTGTGCGACCAGGGATGGACTTCCTTCGGTTGGACACTATTCTCACCTCGTATCTGGAGGTCGTGTACGAAAGGGGAGAAGATCTCAGCAAAGCAAACTATGTAACAGCTGCAGTGATATTCCACAACCCGGGCACCAAGGGCTTGGGCTCGTTGCCCAAAGCTCAACAGTCGATGAAGGGATGGAGACGCCTTTGCCCTCCAAGGGCGAGAATGCCGGTTCCATTCGAAGCCATCTGTCTGATGGCTCAGAAAGCAGTGGTGCAAGGTTGTCCGGAGATTGCGTTGATACTTCTGCTGCTGTTCCTGCTATATCTTCGACCCTCCGAGCCGTTCAAGCTTCGGGTCCAAGACATAGTGAAGCCAATCAAGAAGAGCAAAGGAGCATTCAAGCACTATGCCATTCTGCTCCATCCCACAGAGATGGGGCTGCCGTCGAAGACGAAGCAGTGGGACGAGATGATCAGCTTGGACCTGCCGCACATGCAGTTCCTAGGACCAGCCTTGGAAAAGGTGTTGCAGCTGCAGAAGAGGGGCAAGGACGAGCTGGCATTCAGAGTGAGCATGGAGGACACAGTCACCTTCATGGAGGACCAATGGGAGCAGTTGCGCTTCCAGTCGATGGGAGTGCGATGGCAATGCTTGAAGTCAGTAAAGAACTACGAGAAGGGAGGAAGACTGCAGCAACTGTTCGGCAGCCTAGCCGGAAACACCCAAAAAGAATGTCTCAATGCAAAGGCAGGGATCAACAAGCTATTCCTAAACCTGCCCTCTGCAAAGAGGCCTCTCTGAAGTTTGCAGTGTTCCTGGAGATCTTCTGTGGTTGTGGGCGTTTGGGGCGCAAGATTCATTCAGAGTGTGGATGGCCGGTACTGCTATGGGATATATCATATGGTGAAGGTTATGATCTTACAGTGCGTGCCAACCAACAACGTATTGTGCATTGGATACAACATGGTTTGGTTAGGGCTGGTCACTTGGGCACACCCTGTTCAAGTTTTTCACGTGCAAGGGACAGGCCGGGAGGGCCACCTCAGCTTCGTACAGACCAGCTGCCAATGGGTAAACCTGACCTACGTCCTGCTGATGCGAACAAAGTACGTGTTGGAAATATCCTCCTGTATTTTACTTGTAGGATTCTCAATTTGGCAGCTTTGTATTTTTTACCTTTCACTTTGGAAAATCCGAAGCGGTCACGACTATGGATCATACCCCCTATGCTGCGCCTTCTGCGTAAGCGTTGTGCTAACACCTGCGATGTGGACTTTTGCATGTTTGGCACTGCGTGGAAAAAACCCACAAAGGTCTTCAGTGTTCACTTACCTTTGGAGATGTTGCAACAATTCAAATGTTATAGCTCTCGACGGGGGCTATGTTGTCGAACAGGCTGCACTCATGTGCCTCTGGCGGGACAAAATGCTCAGGGACAATGGCTCACAAAACTTGCTGAACCATATCCATGGCGGTTTGCAAAGATGCTGGCTAAGGTTTTTTACAATACTGAACTGGCTACCATCGCGATGGAATTTGCACGTCATTTGGATTAGTCGGCTACACCAGTGGGCTCCAGCAAATCTGGGCAAGTCAGGGCACAGAAAGGACCGAAGGAACTTCGCCGAGTTTTCTCTACTGGCTGCGATGTTTGGAATATCCAAACAGACTAGTGCTTTGTCATCGCCTGGCCGTTGAGAAAATGAACTTCCGGGCCATATCAATGTCCACGAGTTTGGATGAGGAAATCATGTCGTTTCTGGCCGCCATATCCACCACTCAAGTCACCCAGCCCTCCCCACCCAAGGTGGTGGGGGGCACAGAAAGGACCGAAGGAACTTCGCCGAGTTTTCTCTACTGGCTGCGATGTTTGGAATATCCAAACAGACTAGTGCTTTGTCATCGCCTGGCCGTTGAGAAAATGAACTTCCGGATCATCATCATCATCATCATCATCATCATCATCATCATCATCATCATCAATCATCATCACTATCATCATCATCATCATCATCATCATCATCATCATCATCAATAATCATCATCATCATCATCATCAGCATCATCATCATCATCATCAGCAGCAGCAGCAGCATCATCATCATCAGCAGCATCATGATCATATGTATATTGGTGAACATCCCCTAAATGATCAAACTCGTGTTTGCAGTGACATTTGCCTACCCATTTGTTGGTTGGTTAATATTGACAAATTGCCATTTGTTCTTCGTGAATATCCTCGAGAAGCCCATCATTTACCAACCAGCAACCAGTAACAACCTATCAGGCATCACCAAGCCCATCACTCATCAACCATTGACAACCACTGGTATTTGGCATTGCCAACCCCATCATTTACCCACCAGCAACCTTTGACGACCACTAGATTCAGGCATCGCCAACCCGATCATTTGCCAAGCATCAGGCATCACCAAGCCCATCATTTTCAAACATCAACCATTAACAACCACTAGTTTGATAGGGGACCCAAAAATGGTTGGCTTATTACATCTTATTACTTACTATTATGACTAGGACTACCATTTACCAACCCATCAGCAACTAGACCCATCTCTTCGGGCTGCAGGTTGGGCACTTCTCCCCACGCCTCCATCTCCTCGGGAGCCATCGCTGCCATCCTCCTGGCTGACCAGTTACCCGGTTTTTTCGGTGCGTCGTTGTGGTGCGCTGGTGCTTGGGGGGTCGAGGTTGTCAACGGCTACAAGGTGGGCTCCGTTCACCAGCTATAGCCGTTTGGTTACAACTAGGATAACTACCCGACAAATGGTAGATATATACAACTATACTTAAATGGCCGAACATAAACCAAGTTACTGGGGGGGCCCACGTTGTATCAACCATGACTGGCTGGTGGTTTTAATTTTTTTGCTTGTTTTCCCGAGTAATTATGAGCAAATGGTTGGTTGACTAATATTTTTCATAGGAGTTGAAACCACCAAGCAGATGATTACTTGGCCACTGCTACCGTCAATCCCACTGCTAGGGTCAATCCCATTAAGCATCACCATTCAATGACCAGCACCAACCATTGAACCATCACTAAATATGATATGATTTGCATTGATTTACCATCATTAAATCGTATGATTTTCCATTAATTACCATCCACTACCATCATGAAGAAACCAGCCATCAACCTTCAACCTTCGCTCACCAAGCTCATGGTTGGCTTGGCTGGGTCACCTCCCAAGCTTACCTCAACCTCACCAACTTGGATGGTCATCCCACGGCTGGTAACTGCGGCTGGCAACCGTGGTTATATCATTATATCTCATTGATCAGCGTTTTTTTCCCCACAAAAAGGCTAGTTACAATTCCCCTGGTTACTAAGTGCGATGATCATCCAAGAAGTTCCCCACTCAAGGTTGGCTGGGTCACCTTGCACGTTTACCTCCATCAAGCCACCTAGGGACCCAAGCTCACCCCATCCTTCACCAACCTCCCAGGCTCCACCCCGGGGCTCCCTGGGCTCCACCCCTGGGCTCCACCGGTCCCAGGCTCCAGTTCTGGCACGACGAGGAGGAGCGCACGGAGCTGGCCTCTCTGCTGGCGCTGATCTCCGGCGCGTGGCTGGTGGCCATGGGCCTCTGCAATGCGGTGCCCTGGCGCGGCGGCGCGCCCCATGTGAAGTATCATGAACAATCAGCAGCCTCATTTAAAGGCAGTGAGAGCAAACCCTGCATGAATCGCGATTCAGCGGACTTAACTTACTGATCAATAGTGGGACACACCAGAATTTCCGGTGACATGCCAATATTTCCCAATGACTGACACCAGTTGTGAACACCACCCAATGAGACTGTTGATTGCATATCGCATAAGTTGAACATCAATAATTATCATTTGTCTAATTGAGTGCACAATCATTTGGGTGTTTCTCAAAATAGGGGACCCCCCAAATCATCCGAGCAATATCAGCATTTTATAGCAATAAACCATCCATTGTTGGATTTTTCCAGTAAAAGTCACAGCACCATGTTTGTTCAGTTGGACAGTTCTTTTCATGCTTGGGTTGTTGGTGAGCTAAAGCCATCTCCGATTCACCGTACTGACACTCTCACGAGTGGCTTGTTACAGTGGGAGTTGTTACCTCGAATGTAGGTACAGTATGGTACAGTTGAGGTCGACCTCGTGTCAATGATACAGCCATACTTGGGCCAGTTGGGTAACATGAAATCCACAGCACCGTTGGCACAGGATTGAGGGATGACTGCATTCCTG
>VSDK01002808.1:101135-112278 GCA_009767595.1 Symbiodinium kawagutii | reverse complement strand
CCATCAGCAAAAACGCTTCGGAATCCAAAGTGACCGACCCATCCAAAGCGGGTGATCCAAACTTCTGAAATCATTACTTGACCAATCTTGACCAAAAGATCTTAGCATTTCAGCAATCCAAAGACCGGGTCTTTGTTGGATTCACAATTTTGATTCCTGTGATTCTTTGGATAATGCCTTATTCATTTGGGACGATAATTACACCAGACAATACAGATTGTTGAGTGCACCTATTTTTAGTTGGAGGCTTTGTGATTCTTACAGCAGCCACAGGGGAATGGACCATTCTGAACTCTGAACCAACCACGAGTTGTAAAGATGGCATAAGGGTTCTATCAAACCTAGGTTCATTATTCTACCATCCTTGAAGGTAGGTTTGATGCGGTTCGGCTTGCGAAGCCCAGAGTTTCAATGAAACCAACCAGATCAACCAGTTTTTGGTGATCCCTTCGCTTTTTCAGGTTCCACTAGTTCAGCATTCACTAGCTATCAACCAATCAACTATTGATTCAGTGACCATCAGCCAGTATATAGCTAATCATCATTCGCCATAAACCAAAAGAAATCAACATTAATGTTGGTTTCTGATTAGTGTAACCCCCCCTAAAGTAATGAAAATAGATGAAACCAACAGGTAGATACTAATCAGAAACCAACAATAACAATTAACTTTACCATTTGTCCAGCACATCTCCAGCACATCCAGCAGTTGACCTCACCGGCCGTGGGAAACCCCTTCCAGGCCTATGCTGTCCGCTTCCTGTCGCAGTCCTTGATCAGTGGCTTCGTGACGGGCGGATCGGTGCCGCGGACAAGGGACGGCCCAGCGAAGGAAGTTCCAGAGATTCTATCCTCAGGAAAGCTTAAGATGGATCCCCGAGCCTACTATATATATATATATATATATATTAAGTAAACCAGCTGAATTAAGATGGATCCTTTAGTGATGGGGTTGGGTTTCGCCAACTATCTCGACCATCACTGGCAATCAGCTGAGTTGTACCTACCCTTCCAGTTACCCTTATAAGAGGTCACCATCCCTACTTGAGGTTTCCTAGTTACTAAGGGAACTGGAAGGGTAGCCCAACTTCGCTCGCCTTCCCCACCTGGGTGTATAGCACTCGGGCACTAGGTGCGGTTGCCCTCTGGTGGACCTTGCTACTGGTAGCTGAGTGATCACTGGAGGAAGTCAATTCTTAGTACCAGTTGCTACCAATGTAACCAGGATTTCTTGGAACTTTTATCACATTTCTTTGGTGAGATGGTGGCTCTGACTCACTTTAGGATATACGGTATGCAAGTTTCTATGCCTACGGTCACGGAATGTCGGACTGTTTGTACCAAAATGTCTTGTATGACGCCAAACGTGTGTGTAGTAGTGGGGCTACACCTAGTTGGTAAATCCCCTATTCAAACAGCTGGTTAACCAACGGTCAGTTGGCGAGCACATGCACAGCTCCAATCTTACCAACAAGGACTCCTGGTGGGCGCTCCAGGTGCTGATTCTCGTTGGCCAGCTGCGGAACCTGTTGGGCCTCATGACCCTTGGCACCGATTCGAAGGATCAGTGGGACCCCCAAGGGATTGGACCCCTGCCAGTGAGATTCGTTGGGTCCCGCCCTGGCACTGGTAGTTGGCTCAGCGCAGTTCGAACAGGCCCGCCTTGCAGCTGATTGGGAAAGAAAGTAAGCGGTGACGGTATACAACTCGACCTTTGAGATTGCTGGACGATCAGACTCCCCATAGATGTTCAGCAGCCGACACATACAATGGATCCACCGAAGACATGTTTTTCATTTGTTTTCTGCAAACATATATGAATATCATTCTAGAACAAAAATACGAAGCATCACAACATATGGACACCTTGATGTTTTCAGAGTACAGCCTCCCCCCTCCATTGGTGTGGCGCCGCGCCCCTCAGCCCTCCTTACAGCCCACCCCTAAAAAAGGATATAAGGGGGTGTCTCAGGTCTAAAGGTTCAATGTTCCCCTGTTATGTTTTTATGTTAAGGTTTATCATATCATCCTTACCTTTGATGTTTTTTCTCAGGTTCATTCTGAGGTCATTTTATCAAAAAGTTTCACCCCCACCTCCTTCATTTTTTGTTTTCAATTTCATCATTCACCATCACCACCATTGCAACCGCCACCGCCATCTCTTGGACTTTGACATCATCTTCACTATGTGCGCCTTGCTTGTTTGACCCTCGCTTCCAGTTGTTCAGTTTCACTGCGGCTTCGCAGGATTGGGTGAGCTGGATTGATTGGCTGAAATGATGAACTGATAGGTTGATTAAATGGTTGATTGACGAATGGATTGTGCCATTGACACTTTCTTTTTCGGTTCAAGATGTTCAACTGGCATTTTGTAGTTGCATTGGCTCTATTGTCCAGCCTGATTGACCTGTATTGCATCGTTGATTATAGCAATCAACTGTCCGACCTGATGTCTCCGAAAAAGATGACCGTGTCAGCCCCAGCAGAAGAGACAGCACCAGCCGAGGAGACAGCACCAGCAGAGACAGCACCAGCAGAAGAGACAGCACCAGCAGAAGAGACCACCAATGTTGCGGTTGATGCTACAGACCCCGCCTTTGACCCGTGGGAGCCGAATACAGAGACAGATGTTCTTGCCTCAAAGTTCCAACAGTTGACGGAAGATGAGAAGCAGTTTGTCCTTACTGCAATGATTGAGGCTTACGAGGTGATGACCGAGCGATTGAAGAAGTTGAAGCCAGACTTTCAAGCGATGCCACCTACCAATGTGCCACCTGTGCCACCTATGCCAACTGTCAAGACAAGGTTTGACACGACCCAAATGACTTTGACTATTAGGATTGGTGGAACAACTTTCAACATCGTGGTCAATCGCAATGACCGTTTCGGTGCTGTGCGTGAAAAGGTATGTGAAAGGATGGGCTACACGAAGCGTCAGAAGTTGGACTATGTCAGATTGGACAATGCTGTCTTCCCTGTCCATCCGAAGCACGGCACTCCTCCTTCTGCCCACTCCTTCCTCTACACATTCGGTGTTGGTGATGGGTCTTCGTTGGATATGGCAATTCAGGCACAACCACAACCACAAGGTCAAGGTCAAGGACAGGACAACAATGATGGATACATCGCACTCCCAGCACCAGCAGTTGATGACGAGGAAGCACCGACAGATGATACCAACGAAGAGGAAGCACCGGCAGTTGATGATGACAATGATGATGATGTCAGTGAGACCGCCAACGCTGACGATTGAAAGTTTGACAGACTTTTCACAGTGCCGTTTGTCCTGACATCAAGGTAAGCTAAAGTTCTCCTTCAAATTATATGTCCATCTAAACCTAAATTTCACAGCTGGTTCAATGAAGGAACTTGAGACAGGACAATTGCGACGGGGCACAACATTGAAACCCACCTTGTGCTTTTGCAACTGCGAAGACAAAAAAGTGTTGAAATCATCCTTTTCACCCCTTCGTTCGTCGTTCGTCCCTTTCACTTTGACACATATTGCCACTCACACTTCGCGACAGGTTCATCATCAAGCACTTTCTCTTCAACGACATCATCACTTCAAAGGAGACCCCGCTGATTGGGGGCTGGGTTGAGGTGATGTCAGGGTTTGTTGCAATTGCCACTGCTATTCATTCAGCATTCGCTCACACATCTTGATTGGATTGAAATTGGCTCACATCACATCACATATAGGCTCAATTCAAAAGCTGGTCAATTTGATAGACCGAATTGTGAGCGATGGCACTGGTCTTCATCAAGAAGGGCAGGTATGGCGGTTTCAAATTCTTTGACGGTAAGAACCTTCAGCTTTGCGATAGTGAAATGGGTTTGTCAGAGTTCAGACAGGCTCTCATTCAGCCACCACATCACGATGAACTGCTGACTTTGACCAGAGCACCATTGGAAGAGCTGACATCAACTGTTGTTGATGCTTGTGTGTCAAAGATGAATAAGCCACGAATGGTGGAAATCATTGTCTCATCTTGGGAGACCATCACGAAACACTTTGCTGTGAAGAATGGGTGTATCTCTGTCTTTGGGCTTTTGGCTGATGAAGATTTGGCATATCCATTGATGTTGAATGAGAAGACGGCACTATCAACGATGGTATGCTTCATCACCTTTCAGGGCAAGTCGCTTTACCAGTTCTTCTACTCTCATCACACAAAATTTGGCAAGATGTTGGAGTTGCTCCGCTCTGAAGGCATTGATGTTGGTGCTCCTAATTCCAGCTCTGATTGGTTGGTTGGGTGTGGCTTTTCCTACGCCTATGACCACGATTACGTCATCAATTGGACACCTGACGGAGGCTCACTTGGTCTTCACTTTCGCTTGAAGGGTGGTGGGTTGATGAAACCTCACTTGAAGCCTGAACAGGCTATGAAGGCACTGAAAGAGAAGACAATGAAGCAGATGAAAAAGACCATCACACCTGAAAATTTCCAGACACCTGCTGAAATTCAGGCATTCATCACAAACCTTCGCACTTCCTTGGATGAGGCATTGGTTTTGAAGTCCCGCGGTGTTCCTCTCATCAAGTCATCGCTGAAGACGCTGACCGAAGCCGACATCAAGGAGCTTCACAACATTATGGAGTATAAGAAGAGTGGCAGACGCGAGACATCCATTGAGAAGATTATGAAGGTCTTTGGTGTGATTTACCCCAAGTGCTTTGAGCTCAACGATGCGGTGTTGGCAGTTTCCGCATTTCACGGTGAGATGACAGAGGTTTTCATCGGTTGGTGGGTTGATGAGTATGCCACGGTTTCCAACGGAGAGGCATTCTTTGACAATGAGAAGTTCCGCATTGACTTGAGCGATGAGTTGAAGCGTCGTGAGATTATCCGTAGTGCCCAGCAACCAGCATTGCCAGTTGAACAGGGACAGACAGCAAATGCTTGTGCCTTGATGTAAGCGGTAGATTTCACAAATGGACAGTATCATAAAAATGATATGCCCAGTATCTTTCCAACGATACACCCAGTATCACAGTATCATTCCAACGATACACCCCATATCATAGTATCATCCCAGCGATACACCCAGTATCATAGAAATGATACGCCCAGTATCGTGAAATTGATACTGCCCATTTTGCCTGTGTTTTGCCCATTTTGTTGCCAGTCAGCGCAACCGATGGGGCATCGCAGTCCGAAGGGTTGAAAAGAGACTGTTTGCTTCATTTCCCCATTTGCCAATCGCCCCAGCCTTATATAATATTTTAGAAAAGGGTTCATTCAGCCTTCATCCGCCCTGACCGACAGGAGACATTGCCCAGCAACCTGCACAACTTTGACATTTGGCGATGTCTTCAACCAGAGCCGTGGTTCGGGTCGCCTTGCCGAGCAATTTGCTCGGTCTTGAAGAAGGGTTTTAGTAGGTGGGGGTTTTTTAGTTTGGTGAATAGGATTAGTGGGGAGGGTTATATGTTATACCTATGGGTTGCTATTTGCGGACATTTATTGGTTGTTGGCATCGTCTGCAAATGCTCCCAAACACCCCCTTGGTTGAACAGGCGAACACAACAGCGTTTTTGTATGTTGATACGATATGTTGGTTCAACAACCTCAACATCAGCCCATCTGGTGTTGAGGAATGGTTAAGTCCCTATACTGAAACGATGCTGGTGAGTTGATGAACGCTATATGGGGATGATTGCGATGAAGACGAAGGATGAATGACACCACGACGACAACGATAAGGATGAGGACTTAAAAGACAACGACGGTGGAAGGAACAGCATTTGGTAAAGAGTGGCAAGTGGAAGGAACAGCATTTGGTGAGCAGTGGCATTCCATAGGCACAGCAAATTTCCCGTGCCTAAACTCCATTGGTGCGATTTAGGCACAACTTTTTTGATTTACCTAATTTTTGACTAAATAATTTTTATTGAGAAATCATTGAACCACCATTTTTGAAAGTGTCCTAAATCAACTGTTTTGAACCCCTTTTCAACTCATTTTAGGACACTTCATTTTTCAACCCTGAACGCAACCAAAGATACTTAAAGACTACTCGCCTTATATAATAAAAGAGTAAATGCCTTGCTATATGTTTAAAGATGGAATTAAACAAGAGATAGACGAAAATGTAATTGAACAAATGGTTGAGCAACTACACCAAGTAGAGTTGAACAACCCTCCAACTCCAGAACCCATAAACAGAAGAAGACCAGATGGAACTTATGACAAGAGACCATTAGACCCAAACTACTACAACAAGTATTATCAAAAGCATTTGAAACAACCATATCAATGTCCAGACTGCGGACGAATAATCAGCAGTAAATCAAACTTATCCAAACATCGCAATTCTAAAATATGTCAAAAGCACCAATGCTAAACCTTCTTGATAAGCATTATCAAGAATGTTTATACTGTTTATTCATTGTTCTCTTCACTCGGCTTCGTGCAATTTTTTGACCTTTGATGTAGTGGCACATAGTATTGAGACATTACACGATGACAATAAGGACATTCAACCTTTTCAAGGCGTTTCTCCAATATCTGTTCTTTATTATTGTAATAGTATTCCAATGCTACATCTTTCCTTTCTTGTTCCGTTCTATGAGGAATGACTTTGTTTAGACAATCAACATTTTTGATGTAGTGCCCTTCTCTCCTCAACAACTCCTCTCTGCTATTGCAGGGGTAATCTTCAATCAGTTCAGCCTTGCAGTTTTCACTCCCAAATTCATCAAACAAATCAAAGACTGAAAGTCTGGTCTTCGCCTTTCCCCTGTTATAACGACTATAACCTTCCCTATGTCTTTCCATTCTTTTGCTCAACTTTTCACAAGTGCTCCCTATGTAGCATTTATTGTATCCAATGTCAGTGATTTTGTAAATCTTCCCATTTTCATACCTATTCATACCTATATATACCATAACTTACCATTTCTTTAAAACAAGTTTCTATCATAATTCTCAATGTTGAATTGTTGAATTCCAACACTAACCCACAAAACCCCAAACCTGAATATGATAAAAAATACTTAAAGAAATATTATGTATATATTATATAGGGTATAGTATTATGGTTGATAGTTCAGAGCAGTTTGTCATAGATTATTTAATCACAAGCCAACAGGGAGAAATACTTAAACAAAATGGAAGGGAACTAAAGAAATTCAAAATAGATGAAAAGACCTACAACTTTGACAGAGGCAAACCGCTCACAGACAGACTTAGAAAGAGACTAAACAAAGTTAAACAAACCATAGACTACAAGAAGCACGAACTCAAGGAGAAGAGAGGACTAAGGTGGGTAAATCTTGACAAGAACAAGGCACTGATAGGAATACAGAAGAGATACAAAGCCAAAATGACAGATGAACAATCAGCCTTCAAGAATTATGCCACATCTTACGCCATCAGCGACATCAAGGTTAGAGGAATGAAAGCGCTACAATTTCTCAAATACCAAGATTACAGATTAAAAGAGTATTTGAAACAGCACAAGGGGATGAAAGTTATTTTACAGTCCTTCGGCAACTTCAAGAACAAGAAGACAGACGAAGTAATCAGAAAAGAAGTGAAGAGCAGAAGATATGAAATAACCAACGAAGATGAAATACCTGAGGTGCTGAGCCAGATGGCTACAGACATAGAGTTTCAGATGGACAGGATGGAATTGTCAGAGAGTGGTTTAGTCATAACTCAGATTGATAAACTGAAATTTAACATTGACAAGTTCAACCCGACAAGAGGTGGAAAACACATAGAACTGCCCAAGTGGGTTTCAACCAAGAAGGCGTGTATCAACATCAAAAACGAAGACAACAAGTGTTTCCTTTATTCAGTTCAGTGTGGAGTGTATAACATCTGTGATAAAGACCATCCTGAAAGGATGTTTCATTACAAAAAGGTTGAAGACACTTTGAACTGGTCTAATGTTAAGTTTCCATCATCCAACATTGATATAGACACCTTTGAAGAGAACAACAAAGGCAAAGTGTCCATCAATGTTTATTATCTTAACCCCGAAGAAGGCAAGGAAAGCATACTGCTATACAGGAAGACCAAGAACGAAAGAGCAAAGCACCAAATCAGCCTACTGAAGCTGGAAGATGGAGATGACTACCACTATGTCTATATCAAAAATTATGACAGGCTAATATCAACTCAAACCAACAAAAAGCACATTAAAAAGCATCATTGCTTTCATTGTCAGCACGGCTTCCAATCGCAGGAACTCTTAGAAGAACACACCAAAAAAGGGTGTATGGCAGTTGAAGGACAACAGGTCATAATGCCCGATGAAGATGACATAATGGTCTTCAAGAACCACTACAAGAAACTCAAAGCTCCATTCGTCATATATGCTGACTTTGAATGCTTAACCACTAAAACCGGCTCAGTATCAACAAAAGAATTGAGAACTGATAAATACCAACATCATAGACCCTGCGGTTTTATGATTAATGTTGTTAATTCCATTGATGGTTCTAATGAGCCTTTCTTATACAGAGGTCAGGATTGTATGGATGTATTTGTTAAAAAAATGATTGAGGTAAAAGATAAGATAATGGAAAAAATGAAAGAAAACAAAGAAATCATAATGAGAGCAGATGACTGGAGAGACTTTAAAACAGCAACTCACTGCTTCATTTGCGGTAAGCCCTTTAAAGAAGATGACAAAAAGGTTAGAGACCACTGCCACTTCACAGGTAGATACAGAGGTTGTGCCCACGATGATTGCAATTTGCAGTTCTCAATGAGGTATTACAAAATACCGGTGTTCCTTCATAACCTGAAGAACTATGACAGCCATTTAATCATTGAGAGGGCTAATGATTTGTCAGAGAGAGCGAAGATAGATGTAATAGCATTGAACAGCGAAAAATTCATAACCTTCGCTTTTAAAAATCTTTGCTTTAAAGACAGTTTCAGTTTCTTATCTTCATCTTTGGATAAGCTGGTTAAGTTGAGCAAGTATGGAGACGCGCCAAGCGTGAGCGACGCGTCAGCTTCGCGAACTAATGTAAAGAAACAGAACTGGCAAAAGAACTTCAAGTTTAGCAAGAGAAACCCTTATGTGAGCAATGATGTGGATTTAGATTTACTGACTGATAAAGGTGTATATCCTTATGACTACTTCAATTCATTTGATAGGTTTAGGGAAAAGCAACTACCACCTAAAGAGGCGTTTTACAGCAATCTCACCGAAAGCCATATTGAAGATGATGAGTATGAAAGGGCAAAAAGGATATGGGAACACTTCGGTATAGTAAATCTGGGTCAGTATCACGACTTATACTTGAGAACTGATGTTTTGCTATTAACTGATGTCTTTGAAAATTTCAGGGACTTATGCTTAGAGTATTACAGCTTAGACCCTGCCCATTACTTCACACTGCCTAACTTCGCTTGGGACGCGATGCTTCTAAAAACAGGCGTTGAGATAGACCCACTAACTGACCAAACAATGTATGAGATGATAGAGAAGGGCTTGAGAGGTGGAATGTGTCAGGTGAGCCATAAAGAAGCAAAAGCAAACAACAAGTATATGATGGATGACTATGATGAAAGCAAAGCTTCATCATACATCACCTATTTAGACGCTAATAACCTTTATGGACTGGCTATGTCAATGAAACTACCCAATGGAAAACTGAAATGGATAAAGAAAATACCAACTGAAAAGAAGATAATGGACTGGAATGAAAACGATGACCACGCCTACATACTGGAAGTTGATTTAGAATACCCAAAGGAGATACACGACGAACAGGCTGATTACCCATTAGCCCCTGAAAATATGAATATAGAAGAAAAGCTATTATCAAAGCATCAGAGGGAACTATACAAACACTACTACAACGGTAAAGAACCCAAGAATGAAAAGCAACCGAAGCTAATACTGAACCAACTAAACAAAGCAAACTATGTAGTCCATATCAAGGCATTACAGTTCTACTTGAACAAGGGGATGAAACTAACTAAAGTCCATAAAGGAGTAAAGTTTTCACAGAGGCAGTGGTTGAAGCCGTGGATAGACTTTAACACAGGGAAGAGAAAGGAAGCAAAGAGCGATTTTGAGAAGGATATGTTCAAGCTGATGAACAACGCAGTTTATGGGAAGACAATGGAGAATGTAAGAAACCACATTGACTTTGAATTAGTATCAACACAGGAGAGGATACAAAAGTGTGTCAGCAATCCTAACTACAAGGGGTGTCATATCATCAATGATGAACTGGCAGGAGTTGAGAAGACTAAAACAGTGTTGAAGCTGAACAAGCCTATCTATTTGGGTATGACCATTTTAGACTTGAGTAAGGTTTGGATGTATAGCTTCTACTATGATGTGCTTAAAGCTAAGTATCAGGATGACATCAAGTTAATCTATACAGACACTGACAGTTATGTTTTACAAACCTTTACTGATGACATCTATGAGGATTGGATGGAGATAAAAGAATATATGGACTTCAGCGGTTATGATAAAAACCATCCTTGCTATGATGCTACTAACAAAAAGGTCTTAGGTAAATTCAAGGATGAGTGCGACGGCAAAATCATAACAAACTTCATAGCATTGAGACCGAAGATGTATTGCTTCAAAATCTTCAATGAACACAAGGAAGAGAAGAAAGCAAAAGGTGTGCCTAAACTGAAGGTGAAAAAGGATTTAGATATGAATGACTATGAAGCAACACTTCACGACCACATACCTAAGAATGTCAATTTCAACGCCATCAGGAGTAAGAACCATCAAATCTATTCAATTAATCAAAGTAAAGTAGGTCTGACATCTTATGATAATAAAAGGTATTGGATTAATGATACTTATAGTGTGCCTTATGGGCACTATTCATTGAGTAATTAATTGATGATAATAATATTAATATTATCATCAATTATTTTTTACTTTCCCTTCTTAGGATTGTATAGACTGCTTCTACTGCTTCTACTGCTTCTGCTACTTGCTCTTGATGATTGGGGGCTTGTAGGTGCTGGAACTGAAGATGCTGAGCTTGGTGTGTTAGGAATGCTGGGTGGTGCTGATACTTGTAGTGATGCTGAGACTGATGAAGAATTCACTGTTTGCGGTGGCAGTGATGAATGAACGGTTTGAGGTGCTGAACTATTGACACTGATGACTTCCAAATCGTTTTCGTTGATGTGTGGAT
>VSDK01002808.1:55048-91663 GCA_009767595.1 Symbiodinium kawagutii | reverse complement strand
CATTATAATATATTTAAGAAATAAATATAAATTAATATATTGAGAAAAGGAAACATTCACATTGAACAGGGGTCTGTGATTGGACAGTTGCTTTTCCTCAATCCAGCATAAGCCTGAAAAGCACAGTTAATTAGCAGTTGAAGCGATAGAAGATGTAGCAGTGTCAGCATTTTACAGAGAATTCGTTTTTGATTGCGATTGCACAACAAAATTTTCACCCCCAAGTAAGAACGCACACCAAAAAACAAATAAAAAAATGATTAGATTATATAAGCAAATATTATCTAATCATTCTAAATGGTAAGTGATATGGATGTTTATTTTGATGGTATTAATGTTTTAGAGGATGCAGTGGTTGATGATAGTAAGTTTCCGGTGGTGAAAGATAGTAAGATTAAGAAGTGCTGTTATTTTACATTAGAAATTTCTAAGATGATGATTAATTATATGAGGTTTTATGTAAGGGGTGAAGCCACCAAAAAAGATATTTAAAGAGTGTTTTTAACGCACTTTGAACTGCAAAATAAATATTTAAATAAATAAATATCTAAATAATTATATATATATGAATAGTGAGGATGATGACAATAGTAGTAAAAAATCTGAACTGAGAGAAATGATTGATAAAGTTGTTAAACACACAAAGAATTTAAAACTCATTTTAGCCAAAATTGAAGCCATTGATAAAAAGGTGGATAGTATCACCAAACCCTTTGACGATGAAAACAAAGAAAAGATGGACAAAGCCTTTGAAAAGAAAGGCATAGGCAGACCTGCCGGAACTTATGAGAACAAGCAACAGCAATATATCAAGATGTTGAACGATGGAAAAATCAAACAGCCTAAAGAGCAAACACTGGAATACTACAAAATTGTTAGAGAGGGTGATAAGTATGTAGTTGTGTGATTTCATTTCATAATATTTTTTCTTTGTAAATAATACAATGTTGATAAAAAACGCAGTTTTTTATCAATATAGTTAATAATATTTTTTCTACAAAAATATTATTATCAAAAACGCAGTTTTTTATCAATATAGTTAATAATATTTTTTCTACAAAAATATTATTATCTATGAAATTATTAGAATTATTTTCTGGAACTGGTAGTGTCGGTTCTGTTGCTAAAAACCTTCACTGGTCGGTGGTGTCATTGGACTTGAAGGATGCTGACATTAACTGCGACATACTGGAATGGGACTACAAGCAGTATGATGTGGGATACTTTGACTTTATTTGGGCTTCGCCTCCTTGCATTGAATACAGCATAGCTAAAACAACAGGAGTGAGAAAGATTGACGAAGCAAACAAAATCGTTTTGAAAACACTTGAGATTATTGACTACTTAAAGCCGATGGTGTGGTTCATTGAGAACCCCCAAACCGGATTGCTGAAGAAGCAGGAGTTTATGAAGGAGCTTCCATACTTTGATGTGGATTATTGCAAGTATGGTATGCCGTATAGGAAGAGAACCAGATTATGGACTAACCTTGAAGGATGGAAACCTAAATCACTTTGTAAAAGGGATTGTGGGATGATGAATGGAAATCGTCATAAAGAAACAGCACAAAGAGCACCCAGTGGTAAGAAGGAGACTTGGTCAGAAAACTATACACTATTTAAACAAAATGATTTATATAAAATACCCCTGAAGTTAGTGGAAGAAATTATGAGAGCCGTAAATGTCGTATGTTTTAGGTGATGACTTAAACTAATAATAGCTCGTGAAGGTTAATCAAAGATTAACCTAAACTTATTGCTTTTGTCTTAGACTAAAAGCAATTCGTGCCTCAAATATGGTTTAGTTAATCCTTCAAGTTTATAAGTTCTATTGCCCATCAGGTCAGTTTTGATTTTTTCAACTTTGTATGCTCTTTCGCTCCATTTGCTATTGTATTCTTTCCTGTCTGTGTAGTTGCCTTTCTTCTTGTGAAAGTATTTGACTGAACTTCCTTCCCTTATCTCTGGATACTTTCTCTTGTTCTTTTCTTTCAATGTTAGATTAACTCTGACTGTTGAGTTGTTCTCGTCTTTGTGGGCTTGTTTCGGAGACATCTTTGTTGATGAATGAACTATGTTGTTGTATTTGTTGAGTGCTGGTGTGAGCATTGATGTCCAACCCGCCTTGTTAAATCTGACCCTGTCGTGTATCATATTCTTCATTGTTCTGATGAACCTTTCTGCAACATTTGCGTGTGTTTGCGTTATGATGTGTTCAATGCCTTCGGCTTCAAAGAATTCCTTAACCACGGATTGAAAAGCGCCGTCGTTGTCGGAGTAAATTGACATTGGAAAGCCCATCTTCTTGAATGCTTGTTTTAGTGCTGATAGGACGCTTGGACTATTGTTCTCTTTCATCGGTATTACATCTGCATACTTGCTGAATATGTCTATGACCACTAAAGCATATCTTGGTTCGGTTTTGGTCGTTTCAATTTTTACCTCTGGTTTCTTGGACAACGGCGCCATTACCATTATGTCAATTTGGTATTCAAACCTTGCGAATGGAGCTGTGTAGGAATTAGAGCCCCTGTATCCTTTGATTTGTTTGTTGGGTTGCTTACTCATAAAGTTCTTGACTTCGTCTAATGTGATTTCTGGCTTTTGTTGCTTCGCCTTCTTGTATGTCTCTTGAATTGAACCGAAGCCACCTTCATTGTTGTAATAGACATTGCTGATAATCTGCTCATTAGTTAATGCTCTTGCCATTATATTAAAGTTAGATATTTTAAAATGTATTGATACAAACCCCAAAGAATGGTAAAAACTACTTAAAGAAATATTAGCTTATATAGTAAGGGAAAAATATGACTGCTTTAAATTGTGAGAATTATATTGACCATATTATGCTTCAATGTGTGAGATGTGAATTAAACAATGAAATGAAAGAATGTAAAACTTGTAAAATCAATCACAATAAACTAAAGAAAGCAAACAATAGATTTCCTGATGCTATTGTTGATTTAATCAATAGCTTCAATGCTTGTAAAAGGTGTATGAAAACCATTGAAATAATGAAAGATGAACCTGAAGAAATGAATATTGAAGAATTGAATTTATGGTATTTTGTTAAATTAAATCCTTTGCCTTCTATGGCAACTTTGAATAAACAACTTAACGAAATTTACCAGCTTGACAGATGTGGTCGTGGCAATTGGTTATGTGATTTAAACTTTTATCATTATTATAAAGATTGGTTCAATGAATTGTGGAAACCTAAAACAGTTAGAAAAATAACTTATGCAACAATGTTGAATATCTTGAGAATTATGTTTAGCATCAATGGCAATAAACATAAATTGGAGTATCCAAATGTTTTTAGAGAAGAGTTTTATAGAGATAATGTATTTAATTATATTTACAGACATACAGAGATTAGAACTAACTAAGCCATTGCTTCATAATATTTTCAAAAATACTATGAACCAATCAACAACCATAACAATGACCAAACAAAAAATAATGAATAAGGTGAGGGTGAAACTTTTTGATAAAATGACCTTAGAATGAACCTGAGAAAAAAACATCAAAGGTGAAGATGATATGATAAACCTTAACATAGAAATGAATAAGCTGAACCTTGAACCTTTAGACCTGAGACACCCCCTTATATCCTTTTTTTCCCCTTCCCAGGAAGATGAGACACGCCATTGGCTTCACCAATCAAGTGAGCGCCATCATCGGGGCCTTGCCAGAGACCCACATCCTTGGGACTTGCTGGGGCCTTGCGATGATGATCCGTGGCTGCCCTTGGCTTCGTGGGAGATGTGTGAAGCTAAAGCCTTGCGTTATTGGATGGTTCGTGGATACCTGGCGAGCTATTCTGGTTGAACTAGGGCTGATTTTATATGTGGTAGATCCATATCAATAGACCACTCACATATTGCCACTACTAGCTGGTGAAAAAGCAACACAAATCGGAGTTGCATGCATAACCTCCTAATATAGATCTTCTATCTTATTTGGGCGTAGAGCATAGTGAGTTTGGGCGTAGAGTATGGTGAGTTTGGCCGTAGAGTATAATGAAATTACGGAGGTGATTTGATTATCAGTATGGATCTCCTTTGAATGGGGTAACGTATGTGACAATGAGACGACTAGATTATACTGATTAATGCTGATTTTCTCAACCAGCCATGACAGTGATTTGTGTGCCAAGGATCATTCAATGATTTTAAGCCACTGCTAATGATTGAGAATGCTCCAAATTTTAAGATTAAGCCACCAATAGTTAAGTGGTCATTGGGAATCAAAATCAAGCCACCAATCATGCGTGAACAGATAGATGCAAAATGATGCAAATGACCCTACATGATGTGAAATGTTGGTGAATGACGATTGACAATTACATCATGAGCAGACCTCACGGTGACCCGCCAAGTGGCACCTGAGTGAAGTGATTTGCCGTGCTGAGGATGGTGCTTCAGTTGATGATGTGGCTAAAGCAACTCGGACTGTCAGCCATGGAGTCAGCTGCATTGTCGGGGCCAGGGTAGCCCCCCCTTGCCGGATAGCCGCATGGTAGTGACATCCCTGAAGCTGATACCTCTCCCAGGCACGTGTGTTACATCACTTCATGGGGAGTGCTGGCATCAACCGTTTGGTAGCCATGCAAATTTGGATCCGGTACCCAAAGATTGTGGCACTTCTCTTAAAAGGGAAAATGTGACATCTGTGTTGTTGTTTATTCACCCGGCTTAGCTTAACTACCAGGTCGACCATGGACGTTATAACACAACTTATACCACAGCTGGGGGCCCACTTTGAAAGGATCACATTTAACGGTTTTTTTTGGTCAATCCCAGCTGCGGGATAGAGCAGTGATTATGACCATGATAAATCAGATGTCATAAGCGTCTCATGGATCAATGTTCAATTGTATAAGCCATTTTGTGATCAGTGGTTCAAGACCATCTTGTAGATCAGTGGTTAAAGACCGTTTTATAGATCAGTGGTTGAAAACCGTTCTATCATCAAATGGTGAGTGAAAGGCATATTTGATATGTAGATCAGAGGTTAAGCACCATTTTGTAAATCTGTGGTTAACATGTTTAAATCATACATTCTAGACAATTGATTGAAGAGCCTTATGTCGATCAGTGATCAAAACCATAGTGGTTGAAGACCAATTTTTGGATTCGGGGGAAATCAGTAAGGTTTTGTTAGATCAATGATTTATGATTAAAGCCAAATTTTTCTATAGATATGTCATTGGTTACTGATATATTTTTTTCTAGATCAATGTCTTACTATCAATTATTGGTTTGTAATTATGATTAATGATTTATGATATGTCGTTATAAGATAAAAACCATTGGTTTAGCCGCTCAGGAAATATCTGGTGGCAGAGCTCAAGAAACCTGGGCCACATCCCAGTGCCTTGGCTAGCCGCAGTTCAGCTGGTTGCCCTGCTGGTGAGATAGGCAAGATAGGAGCCCGTTGGTTGTGCCGCACGATCAGCAGCTATATCAAGCTTGGATGGCAAAGGAGACTATTCTGTTCGCGTTGTGCGGAAGTAGAGACTTGCCTTCGAATTGCGGAACCTCGTTTTAGAAGAAAGGGCTATGGGTCAATATTAATCAACCAACTAATGGGGGATTATGACCAACCAAGATGGCAGAGGAGAACTTCGTTTTAGAAGAAAGTTCGGTCTTGAACGGCCTGTGGCACTGGGAAGCCCTCAGCCAGGATGGATGGTGCCTGCAAAGATTGCCAGTGAGATGAAGGACCCGGACCCATTCAGGGAGTACTGAGTGCTGGCTGATCGTTTCTGGCTAGTCATTTCACAGAGTAGAAGTGCTTACTTCCTTCAATTGGCCTGGAAATGGAAGATAAACACTTTGTAGTTGACCCCTCTCAGAGGTGAAGTGCTCACAATATCGGGCGGCAACGTCCAATATGTCAAGCCTCACGAGTAACTTTGGTCCAGATACGAGATTCATGAGATTCCTGGTTGTGGTTCTCCATCTCGCGGTGCCGATGAGTCTACTTCGATAATGAACCAACTTTAGGTATAAAATTGTAACACCAACAAGAAAAGCTTCATGGGTTCTGAATATACTTTTGCGAAATAACGAATAGCTTTTAGGCGAACAACCAAAGGAACAATAAAAGCCTATTCAGTTCTGTTTTGTACATGTTCACAACAGGGTTGCTGTTGGAAGTCGGCAAAAAGTACAGGTATGATTCCTGCACCAGAGGAGCAGGGTGGTTTAGCCATTTGCTACGTATGCCAAAATATGCAATGTTTCGCGAGCAAAACAACATCATGTACAAGGATATTGGGGAGTGCCCGTGTAACTGTCTATACCCATGAACATGTTTGAAATAAGCGTAGTCAAACTTTACCGACCAAGATTTCTGCTTTGTCCTTGTTGTTTGGCTGTTCCTGCTGTTGCTAGTACTGTCGCTGATGATACTGATCCTTTGTTCTCGGACTTCACTGCGACTGTTTCAGTTGCGTTTTCCTGTTCTTATGGCTGATTCACGTCGTGGGCGACTGTGACAAGCTGACCATCAGGTAGCTACCAGTTATGGCAGATGTGGCCATAACCAGCTATAAGCACCTTTAACAGTAACAGGAGTCACTTAACTATGGTTATTGATTCCTGGACGTTGGTTAAGCGTAATTACTTGTGGTAGATCTAAGTGGATTTGTTAAGTCTAGTTGCACATCTACCAAGTTATTATAGTTCTGTATAGCTTTGCTATGTCTACCCCATATTGATTGCAATTAGCTATGGTGAGTATATTCTGTATATATATATATATATATATGTAAATCTATATATGGTGGTTTCTCGAAATAGGGAGCCCCAAACATGGCTGGTTTGTTACTATATATAACGAACAATGGATGATTTGGGGGTACCCCTATTTTGAGAAAGCATCATATACACATATATAGCTAGCTCATGTATCTATTGATATTTCCTAGCTCCAATTCTATTACTATAGCTATTGAAAAAGTAGCTGCTACTTGGTACATACAAAATAATCATGTGTTATTTTTGGTGATATCAAATTCTAGCTATGTTACGTCTGCCACATTGGTCGTAGTTCCACCTGGTAGGTGGCTTGTTCAATGGCGAGTTGACGATCAGGAGTTGGTCCTAGTGACCATCAGCATCATCTTCGCCTACTCCACATGCATCGATGGAGAGCCCCAGCTCCCTGTGGTGGGTACTATCCCTGCTGGCCTTCCCGGCTTCATGTGCCTTGTTGGAAAGGCTGCAGCTGGGAGAAGCTTCATAGGTAAGGCACATGGTATCTTGCATATGTGCATCTCCACAGATACACATACACATGTGCACTACACATGAGCTTTCACATGTTCTCATTCATGTTGCATTTATTCACTCATTCCTTCATTCATGTTGCATTTATTCACTCATTCCTTCATTCATTCATTCACTCATCCATTCATTCATTCACTCATTCATTCATTCACTCATCCATTCATTTATTCATTAATTCATTCATTCATTGATTGATTAATCTACTCATTCAAAAATACATACATACATACTGACACATGTACACTTTTGACATGAGATGTCGTGGTCATGCTGTCATGTACACAGATTTTTGCTATTGATCTATAGCAACGCTGTGCGCACACTCAGATTGATACATGTATAGGTATATAACGTCATTTTCGTGTGTATAATTTCATATGTTTACATATACATATGTATCTAAAAATATGTTTATGTGCATATATTTATGTACATACATATATATATATATATATATATTTGTATATGTATATATTTTATATATACATTCAAAAAAAACATATATATATATATATATTTACATATACGTATTTCTAAATTTACATTAACATCTTTATTATTTACATGTCTACATGTTTCATACGTCTATGTATGCATCGCCACCGAGGCCTGCCTGGGACTATCCAGCTTCCAAAAGTATGCTCGAGACGCATTTCCGACTCAAGGAGATCCTTGACTCCGGCAGGGGCAGGGGCCCACGCTTCCCGGTGATCGCTGCTAAGTGACGGTTGTAGCCATCGTTATAGGGGGTAACTACAAGCTACCTTATAGTAGGGCTATTTACTATGGTTTTATGCTAAGATACCCAAATGAGTAGTTGCCATGAGGATTGGTAACTAGCCTTTTTGTGACTTATACCATTGAGAAATAGGTGATCAATCCCCATGTTTACGTTCACTTTCCAGCGATGATCATCCAAGCACTGAACCCAAGCAATGGGACATGCTACAGGTTGCAGTGGGACAGAGATGATACAAGTTCTGCGTGGCAAAGAAATGCTGTTGAATTTGGCTTGGTTGGTTGATCGATGGACGGAAAGCAACATACGAAGCATTTGCACATTTATGTTACATATTTACGTTTACAGTACCTTTATATACATATATTTATATATATATATTTATATATATATATGTATATATATATATATATGTATACATTATATGAATGCAAAGAAACGCGAACACATCAACTCATGACTCAAGAACAAGGACCCCACTGAGCCCTTGGCCCTTGGCTGAGGTTCTGCATGGGTGGCTTCCTGGTGGCGTTGACGTCCTTTCTCACCACCTACGCCACTTCCAAGAAGCAGGCGCTGCAGCATGGCTATCACATCGATGCCTCGCAGGACCGACCATCGACACATCGTTGCCATGGCACAGTGAGGTGCTTCGGCTGACCTTTTGCTGGTGATTTCTAGCTGGTTTAGCTGGTTAATAGTAGTGGATGATAACCATCAATAGTAGGGGACAAACCAACTATATGGCGAGCTGGGTCAAGCAGTTAACCAACCAACCAATGGTGATTTCTAGCTGGTTAATGCTTAATAATAAGGGATAATAGCCAACAATAGTAGTGGATATACCAACTATATGGCTATGGGTCAAGCAGTTAACCAACCAATTTCATGGGGGTTTATAACCAACAATTTCATAGGGAAAACAATGGGAAATGATGGGGAACCAGGGGGACCAAGGGTTTTGACCCACAGCCATTTACCCTCAGATGATGTCACATGAAAGCCTGTTTCAAGAGATTGTTTATGATGATTTGCCGTCACATGAAAGCTTTTCTCAGCAGATCAATGACCATGACTGCCAGCCTTTTGTTTCATTTTTGGTCCAGTTGAAGGAAGCACCCACATGCCACCTGGGGTTGCACGGTATCGGGAGGGTGTTCACCTAGTTTTCCTATGGCATTTTCGAACATCATGGGATCTCAGCCAAGTATAGCCGCTTGTTGTTCCCAGTCATCATCCGTTCTTTTTGTGAGCATTAACAGCTGTGAACAAACATCAATCATCACTTTCACCATCGTCAGCCATGGTTAACCATCAGTTTCCTGAATACGCTGATGGTTAGCCATGCCTGATGATGGTAGGGGATGACGATTCCATGGTTACCAAACCAAGTCCAGAGATGTCCCGGGATGGTTGGGGGATGCCAGGAGATGTTTGCGCTGGGCATGGCGGGTGTGACTTGGCGTGTTTCACTGGGTTTGGTAATGCGCTTTGGAATGGTAAACCATGGTTGGTACTGGTGGATCATTGCTATTAACAGCTGTAAATAGTGCTTTATCATCGCTTGTTCACAGTGCCGGCTCAATTGCCAGAGATGCTTAAGCCCTTCTTTTCCTTCGTTAAGTTAGCCGTTAAGACCCCTTCACCCCGAGTGTCCAGCATTCACAAGCCCACCCGATGGCCGATACTTCGACCGCACAACTAACCAGTATCCCTGCTTTGTGTCGTCAGCTCTCTATATGAACCCGACGGTCAATCCCCACTACAAGTTGACAGTTCGGATGAAGTTCAAAGATAGCAACACGAACATGGCCATTCCCAAAAGATCCACCATCTAAAAGCATGGTCATGGTTCAACCATCTCAAGGTGTCCATGGTTACCCGTTGGCCATGATTTTCGATGGGAAACATCTTACCAGTTGACCAACATGGCCATGGTTAACGGTTCAACCATCCCACTAGATCACCCATCTCAAGAAACCCAGTGCCTGGCAGTGCCTGGCAGTGCCTTGCGTCCCTTTTCGACCAGGTCTGTGGGTCCTTCTATGGATCCTTTACGCCCTCGGGATCCTTGAGTCGAACGTCTTTGGCCTCTGAGGTGGGCGCCATGTTCCACCGGCCGCTGAGGACATAGCTCTAGAGCAGGTGGGTCCCGTTCACCAGCGGCCCTAGCCATTCGGTTGTAACTCGGGTACCGGCTATAGCCTATAGCAGATATTTGTAGCTTGTTAAATGGCCTTATCAACCAAGTTATAACTGGGCAGGGGCACCTTGTAGATCAGGTCATGTTTCCATCCCTGGTATTGCCAGAATGTACTGTATTTACATATCATATTTGTGTATACATATGGTGCTTTCTCAAAAAAGGAGTGCCCTTCAAGTCATATCGATAGTAATAAATCAACCATTGTGGGGGTCCCATATAAGTATACAGCAGGCACTACATATCCCCGCGAATCATTCAAGTGTTGGGTGAACGGTGGTGCCCCAACGAGTGCTCTAATGGTGGTAGAGTTTGGCTTCGGATCGATCTCACAAGGCTCGCATCTAAGTTGGTGAGCACAACTTGGGTAAGAACAAGTTATGGTAGATATCTACAGTGATAAAACCATACGCCAGAGTACTGTAGTAATAACACTATCATGGAGATAAACATGTTCTGACTACAGTGATCTGGCCGGTGGTGTGATTGTCATTTGTTGATTTGTCCCAATGATTATCAACAAATGGTTGGTTGACACGCATATTTTTCATAGGGGTGGTTCAACCACCGACCACAGACCAACGTGTTCAGTGGCGAATCTTGATTAATTCAGAATCATCATAATTTGCCATCAATGGCCATAGTCAACTAATGTTAAATATACTTCAATAATTTATACAAACCAACTTCTGACTAGGGGTGCCCTTATAGCATCACCACCTCATATCTAAGCCACTATAGCTAACGATGGCTAAGCATAGTCACCTAGGGGCCCCGGTGGCAGGTTGGAGTCAAGACACAGATGAGCGGTCTAATGAAGCTGGTCGTCGTGGGTGGAAGTCTGGAATTCCTCACGGAGGTGTTCCTTGGAACCGGTTGGGTTGACCGCTTGGAAGCGGTCAACCAGTTCTTGATGGTCAAGTGATGGTTAATTGATGGTCAAATGATGGCTATGAGAGGTCACGCGGCATGGCGAATTGATGGTCAATTGATGGGGAACTAGCAGTTTTGGTGGATATGACAATGGCTTGTTAAATGGCGAATCTTAAGCAAACTATATTTGCTTGGGATGGCCAACTGATTGCTGGGGAAAGTGGGCAAAGAAGGAGTAATGACGGCAGATCCCTATCCATAATGGTTAATTCTCTGTTAGGAATGGCTCAATGATCGGCTAATAGTGATTAATAATGAGTTGAATGAATTAACATCAACAATGGCTAGTAATGATTGTTGGTAGTGGGTTCGGAATGGGTTAATCAATAGTGGTTGATACTAGATGAATAATGGCTTAATAGTGGGTTCACAAAACAATGGTTAGTACTAAGTTAGTACTGCACTGCTTGTCATCACTTCAAGTTCATGGTACATCCATACTGATTCACCATCAGACATAGGGAGGGAATTGTCCCTGTCTTTCAAGATTAATCTTTGAATCCAGCAACTGAAAAACTCTCATGTTGTTGTTTTTTTCCAGAGCTCCTTATAAGATATGGTGAGAATCCAGCTACGTTCTGGTAGATCCACAGGAGGGTAAAGACTACAACGAAAGTAAGAATGGTTCCTCAATGAACGGTTTATGAGTGTGGATCTCGTGGAAGTCATTGTGCACCCATTGAGGAAGAGTGGTTCATGATATCACACCCCATGATATCAGAGTCCCAAACGATGATTGCTGCCGGTGCTAAACACAGACGTTCAGGCAATTGAATGCGAGTAAGGCAGCTAGCCCGTGTTTTTTGGTGAAGCAGGTTTATCACCTAACCCGCCGTGCGTGAGCGAATCTCAAGCACTGAGGTTGTATTACTTGCCCAAATCCACTTTGGCTGCCATCATCCTGAGATCTACTTGGCAGTTAGTGGTTTTTTGTCTGTGATGGACAGGGATTCGGTGCCGGGGGGTCCTTTGCATTCTATAAAGGTTCTACTGTGAAAGTTCATGGTGTTGAAATGGTTGGTTTTTCCTGGTAGATGCTGGCATACTTTGTACGCATGTGATGCTTGGAGTCCTACATGGACTGACCTACTTGGAAGTCTTCCCACATGTGTTCAGATCCAATCCGCAAAACAAATAGAGCAGGTTGTGGCTTGGATCCAGCATGTTTGGATTTGTCGAGGGACTATGGTGGGTTTGTTTGGGTTGTTCTTTTTGAATGTTCGTATTTTGCAGGTGGTTAATTCTCTCGCTGACTGCCGTCCAGCCTGGGTTTGCTCCCGACGACTGTTGGTTGGTTCGCTTGGGTCAAGGGCCTCTATACCGTTCAGATTCTAGAATGACCCTGCATTCGGCCTGCTGCTGGGATCTTCAACTAGCCATTTTGTGGGTACGGTTTGTATTTGGTACCGTCCATAGCCATATATATATATATACATATCTATTTATAGTTGCTATATCCCTTATCATTCTTGGTGGCTCTGACCGATGACCAACCATGAACCAGCCAATTCGCTACTATGAACCAATTGTTATCATCAATAGACCAGCGTATTAACCATTATTCACTAGCTCAATCTAGCCACAAATTCAATAGATTCCTCATGAACCAGGTACATAGTCAAATTAGCCAGCTCATGCACCCCAACATCAACCAACCATCAGCTAACCCTCCGTTACTTCCAACGTGGCTGCACCACCAAGGACATCCACACCCCTACGACCCTGTGGAGTTCATGGAAACCTTATCATCAAGGAGGGCTTGCTGCGTTCACCTTGGTGGAGGTTGGTCAAACACAATGGTAGAGCCATTTTTTCAATAGGTCCTCCATACTAGATGGCTGGTTGGCCGTTTCATTGACATGTTTCATTTTCCGTAGCACCTTAAATGGTCACCGTCTCGAGTGGTATTCCACATAGTTGTTTGCCATGATTTACTCTGTGAGATCATGGTATCACAGAAAATTCTGAGGATGAGTATTGGTTTTCTGTGATACTATCATGTGAGTTGTGGATTACTTTCAGACCCCCAAATTGATGGCCGTACTTAACAGCCAGCTGACTCTGCTGGAGCTGTGAACAGCCCTACACTGAGTGGGCATCACTCTGTTGCTTTCCAGAACTAGGGGGTATTGGCTTCGAAAAGATCAGTTGACACAGGATTGCGCCTCCAACCAATGCTTGGCGTTCTAGCGGTAAAAACTCTGAACTTGGAGGATGCAACACGAGAAAGCTTAGATCAAGCCATGGGCGTTGCGATGGGGAAGCTGGCATGCCTTCAGCTTCAAGGGGTTCCTTTGAAAGGAAAAATACTGTGAATGCCAGGTTTATTCTCTATGGCATTTTTGCCTACAAAGCTGGGTCATTTTGTGGGCAAATGTTGGTAAATATTCCATGCATGAAGTGTCTAGGCCAGGTTTTCATGAAGCCATGCGACGCAGAACGGTGACATGTGAATCATGTTTGCAGGTTCCTGGAGGCGGGAATCAATGTCAGATACATGCCTACCATGTGGGGCCCGCGGCCAAGTTGGTGAACATCACTCAGATAAAACTGCCAGTTCTTGCTGATAGCTAACTTGTCAAATGATTTAAATGGCTTATTTGCCCACTTACAATGTACAACGCTTGGGTGTCCCATCTTGTAAGAATACAACAGGTAATGAGCCAAACATCGTAGAACACAGTAAGACGGACTTGGAAACTGTCAATGTGTTGCCACCAACCATGAGATTGTTGATGATCGCTAGTTGCTGTCTATGTTGTTGTCATTATTCAGTATTATACAGTATTAACTATGTTTAACATGGTTGAACCATTATGGACCCCACTATTGTCCATTAATTAGCCATCAATCAACCATTCAAAAGTGTCAATCAACCACGACTGCTTGGTTGCTGTGTTACACCTGTGGCAATCCGAAACCCTTCGGTACGTCATGGCACCAGGAGGGATGAAACGAGATTTCATCGTCTGGTGGATCGCGACTTGGCTGATGCCATGCGCCCAGGGGCCGACGGAGCTGAGTTGAAGGCGCCGTTTATCGATCCATGTGCTGCAACGATCCAGGCCTGCAGGTGTTTCTATCTCTAATCATCCAGCCAACCAGCTACCTACATATCCTTCTACTCTGTTTGTTTGTCTCTCTATTTATGCATCTATTTATTGATAAAGGTTGACTATTAAGTGTGTCATTCTATCCATTGATTGTCTAACATGCTGATTATATGTCTACATGTTCTTGTGAGTATGTGCACAGCAAGAAATGAAAGAGGTGATACTGCCAACAATTGACCCTTGTGTAATTGCCTGTGTTCGTTCATATGAATTACAAATCTCGGTGAACAGGCATGATTCACCACTGTCAAAGACTATGAATCATGATCAACCTGGACCAGTATTAATCTTTAATTACCATCATCCACAACTATCACCCAATCTAAACCATGCCGAAAACAAATCATTTTTGTTTTACCATGATTCACCCAGATTCACTCAACACTTCCTGTCATCAAAACTGCACCAGCCATCAACTAATGACACTCCACCCTAACAGCCGCACCTTACCACTTGGCACCTTACCGCTGTCCTTCACCGTGATCTCCACATGGCTCAACCCTGTCCCTTGCTGGGTCCCTGTTGTGGGTAGCCCCTAGGCCTTCCTCCTGACCGTCTTCAAGGGCGTTTTGTGGGGCATCGGCGTAGCTGTCGGCGTCTCCGTGTTGATGATCGACGCTTGGAGCTGTGCAGCTGGAGGTTTGGGGCTTGGAGAGTCATATCTAGTTGGCTATGGGTCAATATTAACCAGCCAAGTTCATGGGGATAATAACCAACCAATTTCATAGGGAAAACAATGGTTAATGGTGGGGAACCAGGGGTACAGGGTTTTGACCCACTGCCAGTTGGTAAGACAGGTTGGTTAGTTAAGATAACAACTACATCTAGGTTACTATCATAGTTGGTAGTGAGATCTAGTTGGAAAGAAAGGTGTAAAGCTAATTGATGCGTAGTAATGGTGTCGCTAGTTGTTGAGAAAGGTGCTTTGATAATGATGAAAAGTGGCTAATTCATGGTTAGTATTGGTGTTACTAATTGTTAAGAAAGGCCCATTTATGGTTGAATAATGGCTGATGATGTTTGAGAATGGCAAATGATGGGGTAAGGATGAGTTGTCCTTGATAAGGATCAATGGCGCAGCATGACGGCGAATTTTAGTGAATTGTGATGTTGGCGCTGGTTCTGTTCCACCACCATTCGTGAACAATGGACCAGGTGCCTGAAACAATGGACCAATTGTGTTTCCTAACCTCATGAATCAGTTGAACCAATGGAAACATTGGATACCAACATTGACAATGGCAACAACATTCAGGACTAACTATGGTTCATGAATCAACAGTTGGTCCAGATAATAACCAGTTCATTGTTGATTGTTTCATTCCACAACGGGTCCACCTCCAACAACATGGTGCAGTCCTCAACCCTGGTGTCTAACAACGAGTTGCGGCGGCCATGAATCAGCTGGTAGTACCAACCAGGTCATTTTTCAGATGTAAACAACGGGTGGGATGTAAACAACTGGTGGTTTATATACGGGTCTTTCTCAAAATACGGGTACGTACCCCAAGTCATCCAATAGCAACTATGTTTGGCAATCAACCAAACATAGTTTTTTTGGATACCCCCATTTTGAGAAGCGGTGGTACAACTTGGAGCTGAAGGGGTGGTGAGTTCACCTCAAACAGCTGGTACCTCAGCAGCTGAGTGAACTGGCAGCCGGCTGCCTGGCTGAGGTGCACGATGCGGCTGTACCACGGGTGGTGAAGTTGGGTCGCATCGAATCCTTGGGGAACATCTGGAGAGATCAAGAAGTCTGGCCCGAAGGCAATCGTGGGGACGGGGGCTGCATGGTTCACGGGGGTGGGTGACGGGGCTGTGCTACAAGTAGTGAAGGTCCAAAGGTGCAGGTTGTTGGTCGGGGACCTGTGAAACCATTGGGTGATTGGGTGCGCCATCCTTCCATCGACACTCGGCCGAATTCCCACAGCACCAGGTCGAACCTTCCCGGGCATCCTGGTAATCGAGTTCAGAGGACCTTTGTCGATTCCCCAGAGCTGCGGGAGATGTCAGCCGGTTGGATGTGTGGGTGTCGGTGCACCACGTCACGATCTCGAGAGATGGGCGTTTCTCAATTCATATGGGTACCCCCAAAAATGGCTACTTTGTAACTATAGATGATTGATATAGGATGATTTAGAGGTACCCCTATGACTTGAGAGAGCACCAGATATTTGCTTAGAGGGAAGCTACAAGTTTGTTGACAAACATAGCTACACATGGACAAACGCACACGTGGATACCCACAATTAAATACTGTATCATTTGTGGATGACTTGCGATGTTTGTTTTGGTTCATCTCTGTTTTATTCTTGCCTATGCAACATCCATCCGGATGCTTGAATTCCTTAGTTGCCACTTGATACTCTGAGCCGTGAGCCCCGTCAAAGAAGTGTGTCGCTTGTTTATCATGGTGGATTCTATATTGCCTGTTGTATAGTTCAGATTGCCACGTTCTACAGCGGCATTGCCTCTGAAACCACTTGTTGTGAAGTTTCTTAATAGTTTCCTGGTTATCAAACTATGTTTGCTGGCTACCTGGTCATATATTTGCCAAACCGCATGATACAAACGATAACCATGAAGAATGACGGCTTGCGCGATCCACCTTTGGGAATGGCATTGTCTTGTAGCCAGCTTTTGATCAGTTTCTTCGCCAGCTTTTTTGCCAATCAAAACCATGATCAAGATGATGATCTTTACCCTCCTTGAACCACTAACTAACTGTTTCTGCTATTAATTCATTAGTCACCATTAGTTAACAATGATGATGATTGTAAGCCCTGAAGTAACTTACAGTCCCTACAACCATGGTTAGCTACCAGTTACTTACCCGGGATGCACATCCAAGTCTTGCAAAGCCTGCAGTTCATCAGTTCCTGTTCCTTTCCATGGCGTCAGGTCCTTTGCCAGTGCAGATCACTTTCTAGATCCTGGTTCAGCACCAATTTCGGGCGCTGAGTTGATTCATTCACCGGATGACTCTAGGGGTTATAAACAACGAGAACCAGCAGCTTGCTGAGGGTACAATTAGGAATTCATAGCAAACTATAGTCCGAATGATACCTTCTCAATCATTATGATTTATGATTCATGATCATGGTAACGGTTTATCAGTGATGGTGCTTCACCAGCTACAATAGTGGCTGACTCTTACCTAAGCTGGATATTTATAGCAAAGATAGCAGTCAGTAGTGCTCAAGAAGAGTAGATAGCTTTCATAGTTAGCATCATGGTTGAAAGGTGTGTTCTGAACACTGGCTGATAAGAGTAATTTAAAACCAACAATAATCAACGACAATGTGGTTGTGTCCACAATTGGCTGACTTCCTGACAACAGGGAGTCATGGGTGGTGTCAGGTTTTTTTTCGACAAGGCTGTCCTTGCAATTGATGATTGATTTGCCCCAAAACATTGCAATTGATTATACATTGGCACCTTATCTTCCGTGACATCGTCTTTAGGTGGCATTGGAGGTACACTATTCCAGTACGTCAGATGAGCTGTGGATGAACCAACAGTTCAGCGGTCAAGAGCTTACAAGAGTTCAATGATATCACGATTACCCTCCTGCATACTTCCAAGATGAAGAGCATCTATCAGGGAAAGTGATAGCCAAAATTGTGAAATTCCAACTTTACCAGTTTGCTGGGTAGGATAGAGTCAATCTTTGCTGTTTTAGCACCAGCTGTTACAGTAGTTCATGATTTCTCAAGAGTGACAGAATGGTGGATATGGCGGTCAGCAAGTATACTAACATAAGCCGTCAAGCCTCGGGATCGTTGATAAATGAAATCAGTATCAACAGATAGCCAATAAAGATTTTCAGGGCCACACAATCTTGATCGACAGCACTTGATGGAACAAGTGAGAACATGCCAGTGCTTCAACAAGAGTGGTTGGGAGCTCAAGTTTGAGGATGATGAACATGCACTCCTCTACAGCTATGTTCAAGGGTAGCACCCGCCAAGATCACACCAAATCCATCGAGATTTTGCCTTGTGGTGGTTCTGAGTAAACCATCATGGATGAAACCATCCATTGGAGGGTGGTGATCTTGGGGAAACCATTCAGAAAGCCATGGATGAAAAGGAAACCATTCACTACCTTGCTGTTATGGCTGTAGGTTCTCGCCCTAGTAACGGTTGGGGAATCTCACTGGAGGTTCCAGCCAGGGTCTTGTTTCTCCGGGAACCAAAGATTGATGATTGACTACCTTATGAGCATTGCTCTAGGGTTTTCTACAATGGTTGATTTAATGGTGCATGATTAATGATGGTTTGAATCAGTGATTGATTTATTCATTAACAAACCATCATTAACATTCATCAACCATGACTAGGGTTTTCTACAATGGTTAGTTAATTGATGATGTTTTCATTATTAGATATAGTTATTTGTGTTTGTTTCAATGAATAACTGACTAACGACTATAGGGTTTAGGTCTTAGGGCATAAACCATGTCATACCATTTCCCTTTTTTCATAATCAACCATTGTTCTTGAATATCTGCGGGAACTAAAGCTACACCCATGAGAACAGAATCTTCCAACCTCTACCTCGGAGGGTCTGGCTGTTAGTTGCTGAACAATTCTTCCCGAACGGTAGCCAGGATTATAAGCTACTAGCCAGTCTTATGTTGATAATCCTGACTAATACTGTTGATTGATCCAATATTAATGATGATGATTAGCCATATTATAACAATACGGAAGTTGATTGATCCAATAGGATCATTGTTGGGCCATATTGTTGATTAATCAACTCCCGTATTTGGAAGCTGCCACTGGTTATTGGGCGGGTCGCCCTTCATGCCGCGACACCATTTTTCCGCATTTTCTTTGGCACTGAGTCGGCTCGACTCCAAGGAAGAGGTGGAGCAGAAACGACTGCTGGAAGAGGAAGATGGCAATCACATTGAAGTCATTGTTTCTTGGTGATTTCTGATAGTCATTCATGGTGGTGCTTGATTCAGATAGAGTGCTTAATTGTTGTATAATTTTTGTTGTTGAATGTTATTGACATATTAATACTTAGTGCTTATTAATGGTCATGGAAAACCACTTTGATGGTCATTAATGCTGGTGATTTTCAATGGTGCTTCTCACTGGTTATTGGGATGGCATTGTTTGTGGTCAGCTTCGACGCTTGAAAAGTTGGTGCCAGTCATATGAGTATGTGCATTTGTGGATTAGTAGCTTCAATCACATTGACTAGAGACCTACCTACATACTACATGCCATTGATAGCTCTTTTGATCATGGGATCTGCATTTTGTCCTTCAAAAAAATCATGGGATCAAAAATTGTGGATTAGTAGCTTCAATCACGTTGTACATAGATATGTAGAACGGCCTTTTTGATCCCATGATTTCTTGCCTACAAGGGGCGTTTCTGATGCCAGGCCAAGCAGCACAAACCGTAAAAAGCCCTGGTGTAGGTGTGCAGGTGCTGTCCAGTCAAGTAGGTATCGCAAATGACATGTCTTGATTTAGATGCATTATACATGTGCAAAGGCAATGACATGCAGATACAGCATTACAGTGCTTTGCAGCATATTTTTGATAGCACGAATAGTGGCCTGTAGAACGTAGATACTTCCATTTCATGCAAGTTTTCAAGTTTTCAAGCGCCTTGAACACTGAATATTTTGCTGAAGGCAGTTCCACTTCCAAGTTCTCCCACTTGTTTGAGTGCCGTGACTGGATGAAACACAAAGCGGGGGCCCGTGTGTGACATCCCCAACTCCTCGGCTGGCTTGCGTGGCCAAAATGTGACCCAACTGAGCGAGCCATGAGCAGATGTGATGAATGGCTTGCTGCTTGGGGATGTCACCAATCAACGAACTCGCGTTGATTTCAGAATTTCAGGTATCATTTTTTTGAATTTCCTGAATGAATTTCAGGAATCACCGTGAATCACCTAAAAGTTTTCTTCCATTAGGTGATTGGTTTGCTGCTTCGCCAATCGCGAAACGTGGTGAGCACGACTTCTAATCCAATGGAATCCATTTGCAGGGCTTGGATGAGCATCTCCCTAGCGAGGTCTTGCCCTTCGGCAGTGTGCATGACTTGGATAAGACGGTGGCATGGCACCACCAGGGAGCTGCTGTGGAGTGTGGCCTTTGGATGGCTCAGCCCATGCAGTATCCCCTCGTAGCTGGTTACGTTCAGCATGGTTAGTTCGGGGTTGGGTGAAGGGGTTAGTTCATCCACATTACAGGGTTAGTTATTCCGGTGCTGTGACCTGTGGGGCGGGTGAAGCTGGGAAGTAGCAGCATCTTCCTACCGTTCTCCTACCCGGCTGAACATACCATGGATAAGTTGTGGCCTCAGACTGCTTGCTCCTACAAACGGGTGAATCTCCTAAATAAAAAGGGTTGATCATGATCAGAAGTTTGCAAACAATTGAGCTTGCTGGTTCTACCGAGGGCCAGCTTGTTGGCTCAGCTCGCTGTTGTTGGTGATTGTAGCACTTGTTGTGCACCACGTAGCACCAACTCGGATGGTAGTGGAAGCGGTGAGCGCCCATCCAGAGATCCGTCACGCAAATCTCAGGATCGTCCGCGTCCTGGTTAAGCCCCATATATACGTCGTTCGGCACAATCCTATTCTAGATGTGCTGTAAAGAATCCATCAATCATCATGAACTATTGCCAACCCAAGAAATTGGGTCATTTCAAAAGTTTATGTAACGGCTTGGTATCGGTTTACATGGCAACTGCTTATATCATGGTTTGGTCATGAGCAAATGACGACACCAAAGTACCCCACGGCATTGAAACAGATTCCAAAAATCCTCACTGACAGTAGCCTTTTGCAAGTAGTCACGGTCAATGATGATAGTTGATGATGATGGTCATTGGCGATGGTTCATGATGGTTGATCAAGACTTCGCAATCACATCATAAACCAACCATCATGTACCATGGTGAAAATGGCGGCTGAAAGCAGCCGACCTCAAAGAGGATGACATGATACTTGGATGGACTGTGCTGAATGGTTTATCGCTCTGGTCTATTCACCATCATGAAGTCGCTAGGAACTTTCACCATCCTGGACCATCCCGAACCACAATCAACCACCATTGCCACTGCTACCATTTATTAGTATCAGATCACCATGAACATACTGGATGTCACTGGATTCAAGCATCATCAACGATCATTCAAAGATTCCACCACTGGATCTGACCACAGACCCTGGACCATCCTCAGAATCATCTAGTTGGTGTTTTTGCTACATAATTATTTGTTTTCGAAAGAACAACTTGGGATGGTTGGTTGAGTGACAAACGTATTGTTCACAAGGATTGACTCCACCCCCCCAGATGGTATTTGTACTCGTAGAAATCTCATAGATATTAATCAATTTTTTCTACAGAAGAAAAAATGCTAGGAAACCCACACAAATATTGTGATTCACCATCGTCTACTCACCAGCACCATCCTCGAAAAAGATTACAGTGACCATTATACTGACCATTTGTCATGAATCATCCTTGATTCAACCATTGATCAATTCAAACATCAGTGAACCATCAATCTGAGTAGGTTCATCCTCCACAAACATAGCTGCCTCATGACTTTCATTTTCGGTGGTTTCGGAACCCCAAATTTCAATTCATCCTTGACATCAATCATTTTCAGCCGAAAAAACAACCACAACTGTCTGCGGGTTCTCAGTTGTAAGCCACAACCCTCTGGATCTCATCAACCCCTCCACCTGGGTCTCCATCACCCACCCCTTTCGAGGCCATCGAGATGCTCCGGGAGCTGTTGACGGAGTGGCGCAAACGACGCTTGCTTGCAGCATGGGCGGGCGCGGTCATGGGATGTCGTGGGAAGGGGAATGCCATGGTAACGCGCCAAGGTTAATTGGTTTGCAATAGTGAATTGACAAGGGGAATGCTTGGTTTATAGAGGTGTTTTGGTGGTTCATAATAGGGGTTCTATAGGGGGTTATCGGGTTATCACCATGAAAAATGGTCAATAATAGGGGATAATTATCAAGAAATTTGTGGTTAACTGGTTAAAAACTATCCAGAAAGAGGTTTATGTGTACGGCACCGTGGGAGCACCATGGTAACGCATACCATTAAGGGACATGATTGGGTAGCTCGGAAGTCGAGTTCTGTTGCCGAGACATAAGTGAAAATGGATTTGGCAAATTCTATGTATGCAACACCAGACCTGTAAAAGTAATTCTTTTCCGGGACACACAGTCCATAGGCTTATTCATGACTGTGCATGCTCGGCAGTGAACGAACAATGGCGGGGGTTCCCTGGTTACCTGCAAGGGAATTTGAAGGGTAGGGATTGAGTTACAGATCAATGAGTTACTTGAGGTTCTGACGATACCTTGGCAGCATTCTGGGTTTGTGCATGACTGAATCCATGTCTCTGCCTGAGTCTTCGCCCAGGAAATATCAGTTGTATCGTGGCGGATGCCAAGAGTCGTGCGCCTTGTCCTACCACGTGAGCCTACACTCCCAAGCCGAAACGCTAGATACCGGTGATGATGCATCATGGGTTTTCCAAACCAACGCATCAACACAAGACCAAAGATCACCATGACACATCGCCGAAGTCTTGAAAACATGCTTTCAGGGTACCAGTCATTTCCGAATCAAGACTTGACGTTTCCAAGACCTGAAGATCAAGATGACCGGGCAGCCATTGCAAGCCAGGTCCAAAAAGTTTTGGCTCGACGCGAGCCCGGGCTCACGCCAGGGGTCAGTTCTCTGAAATTTGGCAGGGTGATAACCTGGCATTCTATTTGGCATATGGTTCGCGTCCAGTGGGGCTAGTGGCTATGTTATTGGTACGTCCCTGAAGGGCACATCGATTTGATAGGTTCAAAAAGGACAGGGCCAATGTCAGGCCCACGCGGAGGCCGATGGCGCCTTTGGGACCCCGAAGACCACGCTCAACGCAGAGAGTGCTGATCAGCGCTGTGGGGTGCTCCTATTCCTGTCGCCCTTTGTTTATAAGGATTACTCGAAATCATGCGCGATGCCTGGCGCCACAGAAAAGGCACATGCGTGCACCTTGGCGGAGACGAAGTGGTTGATTTTTTTTGCGCGCCAGAAGCAAAGGCTAATACCCTCTTGCGCTGACCCTTCCAACTTTGCCTTGCGCTTCTTCCCATGCGCCTGCGAGCTAATGTGTCAAGTTTCTGCAGAATCAAACATCATGCTCCTTGTTTGTGCAAGTACGAGGGTGCATCACTTGAGTTGGTATGTGCTCAGGATGCCCATTGGGCGTGTGCGTAACAAACCGGGACATGCTCGGATACCCACCACTATGCATGCTCATTGGCGGCCGTCCTCCCTATGATTGTTGCATTAGTTAGTTCATGGTATCGTTGTTTTGTTCTTCTTCGCTTTCCTCTTGTTCTATGTTTTTACTGGATCACCGTTTGTACGAGGTATGCCCCCTAGTTAGAAGTTGCTGAATGACTTTTAACTAAACTCATATCTAGTCCTAGATGGTTTGTAAAACATATGTACCATATAAATGGGAACTCCAATGGAGATCTGCCATTTGCCTGGTAGCTACCCCAGTTCTAAACCCATTTGGATGAGCGGCCCACCGGGGTGACCACCGCAACATTGCTGGTTTCACCAGGCGAAGGTTTTGAACAATGGGCTGACCAGGGTCGGCATTCAACGCATGGAGTCCGACGCATGTAACCAACAGGTAAGGTAGATATGGTTTCTCAAGCCATTGGGAAGCCCCCAAAAAGTTGGCTTGCTACTTATATTACAATGATGCAAATTTGATGATTTGGCGGATGTTGAATGGCTTATCAAATAACTCTTAACTAAAGGCCCCACCTTGTAGTAGTTGCTGAGTGCCACACAGTCTTCACTGAGTGCAGTGATCCCCAAGAGTTGCCTTGAGCATGATTAGCTCAGGCCCCGAAGCTATGGGGGAATGAGCCGTATGAGTATCTACAAATTGTACAATAAGTTGGATTATAAACCCCTAAAGCTGATAGTCAACCCTGGCCAAGTCTGTTATAAACCAACTTATGAATGGTTGGGGGCCCAACTTGTCATCTAACCAGTAAAACGCTTTCTCTTACGTTTTTCGCGGCTCTTTTGCAAGTTGCTTGGTGGAAAAGAGTCTGCCAACTCACTTAATGGAAGACGGTTTCAAGCAACCATTGATCAAGGTAGAGGATGGCATGACCGATGGACATTTCTGCTGACCTTCATTCAAGCTGAGGTGCGATTATTGCTGGAGGAAAATTTTGCAACAGAAGGCAAAAACCGAAAGCCTCTCCTGGACCAACAGGCGTTCATGATTCTTAGCTGCCAGAAGCTATCTGGAGGGCATGGTATGAGTTTTGAATACTGAGTGAACACCACTTTTGGATTGAAGTGGGAGATGACTGAACAGACAAGCTGAAAGTGTGTTGGCAATTCCAAGTAGGGCAGGGCGCAGAGTGTTTGTATGCAGGTTACCAGCTGAGTTCTCATGTTCTCTGTCCACAAACTGGTAGTATGGCGCATTATGTACCGTGCGGTCTCCTTTTGAGATAATGACAGATGGCTAGTACATTGTATGTAAGTGGTTAGTAACTTGGTATGTAACCTATTGTTGTGCAGTATGTAAATGTTGGTCAGTGGACATTATATTGTTGACAAATGACGGTGCAATTGAACAAATGGTAACGGTGGTGCACAAGTGTTGTTTTGATACTGGTGGTTGCATGATGGTTATGTGGTGGTCAATTGATGGTCAGATCATGATTTATCAGGATTACCTAGTACTGGCTGATTTTGATTGTAAAAACGATATGTGATTAGTTACAGTTGGTAAATATGGTTCTAACTGATGCAAGTGATGGTTGTAAAAAATATCCATCATGGCGAAGCACAAACCAGCAATTGTGCAACAGACGAACCACGATTCATCTATACTAGTGAAGGGGGAGGAGTAATTTTCACTAATTAGTGTGTGTGTGTGTGTGACCATGAGTGGGTGCATCACTGAGGGACAGTGGAGTCTTGATGTTTGTAGTTTACCCAGGTCTATAGTTGATTCATATGATGGATCTTGCGGTTCTATTGTTTCCCAATGTAAGGTTTGCACTCTCTGGTGCTCTTATTTTTTGCGTTGTTAACGTGGCGCTTGTTTAGTTTGGAAAGTCTTCTCATAGCTGGTTTTTCGAAGCCATTCAAGTGGGTGCCGGAATCGTGCGGTGCAAAAAGGATTCTCAAGTCCGCAGGATTCTGAAGAAACAAAACCCTGCAGACTCAGTCAGTTTTTTGGGAACGCAGATTATTTTTTTTTGAAGATCCTTGAGAATCCAAAAAAAAAAGAGTCGCCCGGCCTCGCCGGATGGCTTGCCGACTCGGGAAGTATGGAGTCTTGCGGCCCCCGCATGCCGGTTCACTACGCAGATAAAGCCAATAAACCAACATAGACCGACCCTCAACCATATCCGACCATCGTTTTATTGTCAACTTTTGTTGATTGATTATCATTCCCTATCATTAACCCTTGACCAGCTAGAATTTGCCATTGAAAACCATTGTTAACCATGACTACTTAACCATTATAAACCCGTCGGAAATGATATTGGTTTCCTTCTCATTCACTAATTCACCATTATGAACCCACAAAATGAATTGTTGAAGCCATTTATGCCTATAAATTATGCCCTATCATTGACCTAATTGTTTTACTGTACTATTATTGTTGATCATCATCCCCTACGAACCATTATTATCCATTCACTAACCATTGTTTATTACCCACTATGAGCGTTTTTTGACTCTTATTGACCCATCGGACGTATATCATTGTTGCTGGTTAAAACCATTGTTCAACAGAACTTCACCATCAATGAACAAGATTAATAGTTCAAGGTCATTCCCAAACATTATTCCCCATGAAGTAACCATCAACGAACCCGAAAAATGGTTGGTTCAAGCGCCATCCATGACTCACTGAGGATCAGCTTGGACGACGCCGTGAGTTTCGCCAAGCTCAGCATCGCCCGGCGGCGCCGCAGGGTCTCCGCGCAGGACGACAGCCTTCTGCCCGCGCCCGGCGCGGCACGGGGACCCATGCAAACCCGGGGCTGCCGCGGGGGGTTGGGAAACCCCCGGGGGGAGACCCCTGGGGAGATACCCAGGGAGAGGTAGCTGGAGATGGGATGAGTTGATGGTGAAGTGATGCTGACTAATGGCGCAAAGTCAACGGTTGTGAGGAATGATGGTGACTGAAAGGTTAGTCACTAGTGATGCTTAAGTGATGGTTGAGTGACGGTTGAGTAAGCTAAGTAGTTCAGTGATGGTTAAGTGATGGATGGTTGGTGGTAGGTATAATGGTTAGTGAGTGTCTCAGTTGTAGATTGTAAAACCTTGGGGAACACAAATCCAAGAGTTGAGGAGTGGGTAGCAAATATTGATGTTTTCATTGATGATCATTTATTGTTTGATCGAATTGTAGATTGGCGGCTGATTGAGTAGCGCTCAGTAATATGCAGTAGGTCCATGGCTACTTGATGGTTGATTGATGGTGAGTTGATGGTAACTGTGTTCCATGTGTTGGTTACGACAATGGCTCATTCATTGTTTGTTAGTGGTTGCTTGATGGTTATTGGTCAGGGGTGATGTATGAGGGTCAGTTGTAGATCCATTAGTGAACACAGGAGCCTGTAGTTTATGGTACATCACCAGCTGTCATTGTGCTTCATTTGTAGAATGACTTAACATTGACTGGTTTGCTTTGACCAAGTGCGTGGGAGCAACGGCAATGAAACCACCCCCAGCGGAGAGCAACGGAAGATGAAGAAATTCAAAGTGCCAATGGTGCGCCCAAAAGATCAAGGGTTGACCCCCAGGACGAATGCAAACATTGCAATCTCGGGCCATGGTTGTGCATACTTTGCTACTCAAGTTGTGGAGAGTAAGATGTTTGGATGTAGATGGTGGCAAGACGTGGCAACTAGAAGCCCTGTGAAGAGTTCTTTGTTTGCTTGGCGGCTATGTTTCTGTGAGTGGCCAGGTCAAGAAAATCACAAATAAGATACAATTTTGGGAAGGTCAAGATCACTGATTCATGTTTGTTCACTGCCCGATCTGTTTGTCGTTTGTCATAATCCCGTTGTTTGCATGCCAACCAACCAGCAGAATCCCGGGGACAGAAACGCAGGTTCAATCGAACTTGTCACGACCATGTTGCATGCAAACATGGCAGGGTTGAGGCTTCCTCGGTAGTTATTGAAGGTATAACTTTGGATGGTCCCCGCAGAAGGCAACACCAGGACTGTTATGAAACATGAGGATCGCGACAGCTAACCGAGTTTGTTGCCAGTGTTGTGGATTTGCTTGCGGGTTCAGATAGGCCCACGCTTTTGTCATGTTACCCGTTACCCTCGTACTTGACGATTGTCATTTCATGATGTAAATTGATCAAATGCTATCGCATTACCGCATTTAACAATTTCATCGTGACACCATTCAATATGTCATGAATGATTGCACTTTCGCTATTTCATTATTATTCCATTATTTCAATGCTCATGTTGCACTTGCGGTTTCGTTGCTAGAATATTCAACATGTTCATTACAACATTTCATTGTGTCATTATTTTCATACATGTCATATTCACAACTATAGCATGTTATAAGTTCATTACATTTCATTACTACACTACTGTGTTTTTTCTTCGCGAAATACTTTCGTCGCGGTTGCTGATCTCTTCGTTTAGTCACTGCGGTCTCCAGTGCTGATGCCCAGGCTGGCAAGGCGAACGCATTGCGCCAACCGCTGCTGAGCGATATCGATTTGACCACGGAGCGCGAGTTCCATCGGACGCTGAGCTGATGGAGGCAACGTTGGTTGAAACTAGAAATGGTGGATCCAAGAGTTATGGTAGGGGATAACTAGCTGGTGATTGACAGGGAGCGGTTCGGAGCCAGGGGTATCCCGTTCTATCCCTTTAAAGGGGGAGCTAAAGAGCTACAGGGAGTGGTGAAACCAGAGACCAGAGGGTAGATAAACTGCAACAATTTCTAGATATGGGGTAAATTGTAGGATGAATTACAGGGGACAATAAACAATGATAGTGGTTAATCCTAGAATTGTGGTTCATTGCAGCTTTTAAATCTCCAACGGTGATGCTTGATTCGTGCGTGGTGATTGGACTACAAAAATGTTTAACGGTCCAAACGAAAATAGTAGGGCGAGGATAATAAACAACAGTTAAACAACAATTGTGGGGAGGTAATCATGAACAACAATATGAAAGGTAATGATAGGTCCAGCTCTTGAACAAACCACTAGTCTGACAATAAATAGCTTGTGATTCACCAAAGCTTGCTGGGCGTTATCAACATGGGTTTACCAGTGGCACATAACCAGCCATCATCAACCATTGCTGTTGCTTATTCTGAATGATTTTAAATTGTCAATTCTGAACCGCCACTTCAGCATTCTTGCGCATCAACCACTACAAACCATTCTCAAGCATCGGTAGCCATGATGTTGACGATTTCTTGATTCACCATTCTCAAACATTACTTTCGCTTTAAACATAATATCAACCATCAATCCATTTTTATATAAACATTATCAATCATCATTAGCCATTATGTTGACCATTCTAAACCATTCTTAAGCAGTATTCATCAATATGATGAACCCCCCCCCGGTTGCAGCAAGTTGTGGCGCGGGCGCTAAGGAGTACCAGCTCCAAAGTTTGAGGTGCGCATGTTGCGATGATGGCCAGTGGTTGTTGGTACCGCAGGAGTGCTTTGATAGGCTCACTATATTGGTTAACTTGGTTCACTTCGCCAGGTAAACTATATAGCTAGGCGTTGGTCAACGATATAATCAGACTATTGATTAACTCAGGTTCAGTTAGGTGAACTTAAGTGAACTTGGGTTAAGTATATGACTAGACTATTATGGTTAGGATTAGTCAAGGTGATAACTCGTGCGAATCACTGCAACTATTGAAGGTTATGACTCGGCTGCACGCACCATAACTTTCAGTGATAGTACAACTTTCTTCCATTGATCCCAAAAACCTTCAACCCCCTACTTTTGAGGGGGTATCACCCATACATCATTCGAACCTTCTTTTTTTTATTTTGTTTTGGTTGTTGTACCCAGGGTAGGCTTAGTTATATTGTACATGTACAAGTCAACTGGCACCCAACTTTTGTGTGAATGGTTTTTTGCATGTATAGTGTTTCTGAATATCAAATTTTGCGTTTAGGTTGACACGATGCTACTGGTTTTCATTGCACATGTATTTGTTTGACTGTGCATAAATACATTTGTACTCTATGTGCATTCTGGAATGCTATGTTTCGTGATGATTGTACAAATATGCCCGATAGATATGTAAGCATACTCTACACATAAAACATCTTGAACCTACACCAATTGTGTAAATTCACCAAGGTGAACTGATCAACTGCAAGGTACAACATCGATGTTACCAGCGGCTAGCGCTCGGCAAGAAACCTTTCGACTGGGTCACTGAGCACTGCTCATTGAACTGTTGTGGGAATGCCTAGCTTGAACCCTGTCCGAACCATGGCATGGCGGTCTTTATGGTCCCAAGGGGCACTTTTTGCAGACGAAAGGAGGGCATCTCTAAGGAAGTTTCTATGTTTCGTTATTGTCATCGTAGAACAGCATAGGATATGTTGTGAAGTGCTGTAATTGATACACTTCCGGCCATGACGGTGCCAGGTGTAATGGTGACAGCCTGAAGACAGACAAAGCATGGCGTTCTTCTGGACTTGATGAGAGCCTGTGCACAGAATCGGTTGCCACTTGCCAGTGCCCAGCCCTCTCATCAGTGGAAAGGCATGGCAAGTGGATGATGGCGTTGAGCGTGGAAACGCATGGCGCTGGAAGGCACGACTTTGCATACAGTAGCCTTGGAGACCTTGTTTCAACGTGTTTGGTTGCTGTTGTCTCTCACGATGGATGTTCCATCGGTGTACATCCATCGGTGTATAATCGGCTAGACCAAACGATTACGCATGAGACATTCTTATAACCAGCTTATGCACCATTACCATTCCTCAGCATCTTGTAACCAGCTTTGTCTCGGACACGCCAAATCACTGATGAGATAACATGTTTCTGTCCTGCTTTCTTGGGATAAATGAGATGACTCAGAGACCAACTTGACCAGAGTCATGTCATGGCGAGCCCACCATCAACAAATTACAGTAACCATCGTTATTCATCGATATCAATGTGTTTCTTTCAACCGACTATTACGGACCAATATTAGCCACATGATATCACCAACCTTACTCCGCAATAGTCTTTAGTCTCAAGTTACGATCATGAACCCCACTTAAAGCAGTTGCAATGGCTGTTAAACTGCGTAGAAACTACGTATGACAAGAGTTCTTGCCACGCTCTGAAGTCCAGGATGGCGTCATTTTGTTTTCAGGAGACGAGTCTTGGGTTTGCTGGAGAGATCGAAGGCAAGAAACTTTTGCTTAGGTAGCGGAACTGGAATTGTTCGCAACTTTTTTGTGACAAAAGAAAGGGTCGTGCTGAAGGAGTAGGGGGGGGAAGCTCCAATGCTGGAGCACTTGGGGAAGAACTCCAGCAAAGCCAGGATCTGTCTTAGGATTCACAACAGGTCCCGTGGGCATGGCTGACAGAGCTGGTCGCTCAACTAGTTTGCCCTTGCTGGTGTTCAACCATTGGCAATCGCTAACAACACATGTCAACAAATCAACCATGTTTGAGGAGTTCTTGAGGCATTTGCAACATGCTCTACTTAATTGATTACTGTTTACCTCGCATTTTTCCTAATTAAGATAGTCAGCAGGTGTCAAGGAGTCCGGTGAGCAAACAAACCACAGTAGACGACTTGGCAAAGCGAGTGTCTGCATCCGCGACCAATTGTCAGTCTGGAAGGAAAGCTTGCATGAATTCGACTTAACAGTGACAGCCGCATTGCTTATGCCGAACAGATGCTTATGACAAGCAGTGTACCTGTGGCTCCATGGTGGTTCACACACGGCCTGGATAGACTAGCTATCATGGTGGCACAAAAGATGTTGGTGTCGCAGAGTGCTTCAGCAGTTTGGGTTGGCTAAACAAGGGTTGGGCTGTGGATGTTTAATAGTGATGTTGGCCAATAATGATGTTTAATGATGATGGCTGACAATGTTGGTTAATTATATATATATATGATAATGTCAATGATGATGGATTATTGATTTTCTGTGAATGCTGGTCAGTCAATTGCGGGTGATTTCAGAGGACGATCACTAGGAATTAGCAAACTGACAAAGCTACTATATCCGTAAGCAAGGCGTCGCAAAACAAAAAGAGCCAGCAAACATACCTATATTTTGGGAAATGGTATCATGAGGTAACATGCATGTTTGGCCATGTTTACCACTGTACAGTGTGTGAAATGTTCCAACGTTGCTGGGAAGCTACTGTGGCGGGTGACAAATATCGTTGAGCTGGAGGCGCAGTTGATTTCCCCACTTGCATGCCCATATGTTCGTTCACTTCTATCGGAGTGAATCCCAAAGTCTGGTTCATCCCGAAGTGGTTATCTTCCAGGTGGACCCTAAACAAATGCGGATCTCCATCCAGAAGCCTATGGTTGCCGATGGTTATCGCATATAGGGTTCTAGACTTCCCATACTTTTTTTTGGTTTCACATGGTATATATATATATATACATTCATGTGAGTTCATATGTATCTAGATGGTACACATATATATTTGCACAAACTTATATACATGCAATTTGATTGTTTAGTTGATGATGGTATGGGGATCCTTGTTCACCACCTGAGTGACACGACAACTTGCAGTCGTGGTTGTCGTTCGGGTCAGTGTTTTTCCACCATGAAGCTCTTATCCACAGCGATGGAGGTAGCCCCAGACTGATGGGGGTACACCACGACTCTGGACCCAAATCCTCTAATACTTTCGCAGCGGAAGAGACCGGAAAACTGGAGGGGACTGGGTAAGGTGGGGGGCTGCAATCCTACATTTGGGATGATTTTTGGATGTTTGCCTGGTTGTTATCATCGAGAATTTGATACCAGATTCAGAAAGAAGGTGAAGAGATTAGTCAGGATTAAACATCACTGAAATCAGTATGCAATGACATGCATACGGATTTTACGCATTTTATTTTGTATGATAGATAATAGATAGATAGATAGATAGATAGATAGATACATAGATAGATAGATAGATAGATAGATAGATAGATAGATAGATGGATATATATATATATATTATATATATATATATTGGATTTGATTTGATTAGATAAGATAAACACATATAGATACATATATCTTATATATATATATATACGTAGATAGATGGATGGATGGATAGATAGATAGACAGACAGACAGATAGATACATAGATAGATAGAAACAAATAAATAGGTTTCTAGTGGCCAGTAATGACTTATTCATGAAGTTTTGCTCAATGATGGTGGAGGTTATTTCTGATAAGCTGTGGTCAACAAACTGATTGGCAATCCCCTAAGACTCCAAAGACCATGTCTACCATAGTCAAGCACTACTATCCTATACCAGGGATTGCTGGGATATGCCAGTATGCTCGAAAGGCTGTTGCCGGCATCGGCGTTCATAACTTGGCGGTATAGGCGACTCGGATTTGATGCTTTTGTTGTTGAATGCATCTCATGCTCAATGCTTGATTTTGATGTTCAACTACCTTAAGCTAGGTTGATCTATACCATCAGCCACCTCGATGAATTTTGATGCTTAATACCTCCATACGCAGAAATGGTTGATGGTGGTCCACCATTGGTTCACCCCTACGAACGCCAAGATGCCCAACTGCCTGGTTGGGGGGTTGGGCAAGCCTAGGCAGACGCAGGCGCACGGCACCGGACGTGGCAGCAGCTAGGGTGGGTTTGTCCAGCCATGGTGGTAAGTAGTAACCGTCCAATAGTAGCCATTTGCTCATAGGGAAACCACCAGTGACTTTGGATTTTTTTTTTTCCGGGTAATGCCTCTTGTGCACGTAACACAGGTCATAACCACCAGTGATTTTGGAGCCATTTTTTTGGACAAAGCCCGGTGACTGGTGTGAAATTTCTGGTGCATGTCACTGGCCCCATGGGTTGTTGGGTTCGTTTCCAACATTTCGGGTGCGTTGGAACCCCGAGCCTCGAGCCGCGGGTGGAGGCACCAGACTTCTTTGGATCACCTGGTTGCAGACAAACCCACAAACTATATACTGGTTCCTAAGAATGGGGACACCCCCAACAAAATGGTTGGTTAATATCTATGAATGGCCAATATTGGATGATTTGGGGGGTCACACACCTCGAGAAATACCCATGTGTGGTTAAGGACAAGAAGCTAATTGATTCGTTCGTGGAAGCAGGGGAGGATTGCCATGACAATCTGGAGCACGTAAAATTTTCCAAATTCAAGATTGTCATGATTCTAGGTCAGTTGATTTAATCATCAAGACCATCACAATGTGTGACCTTAATCATTGTATTGGTTGAGCACATTGATCCACACATGAGTGTCATGATTGAAGGTCATTTGATTTAATCATCAATATTATCCTATTTCCTGAATTCTTAGTTGTCATGTCGACGGTTCTTGACCATGACAATGTTCTTGAGCTGATTGCCATGTCAATGGTTGTCCCAACATCATCGCAATGACCAAACATGAAGTTACTGGGATGCGGCCCAGCTTTGAGAAGACGCATCAACACATGGCTGCAGAAGCCAAAACAGACACATAGCGGGATGTTTTTGTCTCCATCAATCAACCGTGAGCTATAGCCATTATTGACCATCCTTAGCTATCATTACTGCCAAGTGTGACCAGTATGAACCATCGTTGGTTTTCATGAATGCCGAAGATGTACCGTTGTCAACCAGTAGTAACAAATGATTGGCAATTGTCAACATTATCAACCGTTGTAATCATCAAATTTGCCAAGCCAAATCTGCGTTTCCTCCCGCAGCGGCAGAGGAGTACTATACCTTCGGGGAATCTACTTGGGTGGCCTGGCAGATGGCTCGGCTGGGAATGTTTGGACAAGGCCACTGCCGTTGGGGAAAACCTGCGAACCGTTGAGCTTCAACCCCCTTGCTAGTGTGAAATCTTCTTGACCACTGAAGCCTTCACAGCCAAAGCGGAACTTCAATGAAAAGGGACATCGTGAGATTGCGAGTGGTATACAGTATACAGCTGGGATTGCCGTCCTGAATTGGATGAACATCATTCCACAGTTGTTTGTTGATACATGGCTATGGGTCAATATTAACCAAACAATAATGGGGGACAATAACCTATTAAGAGAAGGGAAAACAATGGTAAATGATAGGGGAACCAGGGGTACGGGGTGAACTGACCCACAGCCACATACACACCTTACAAATGATTATGGATCATTGCTGACTGTCGACTGAGCCAAGTCTTGAGTCCTTTGCTACTCCACATCCGTATTGTTGGTCATTGTGTGTGTGTTTGTCCAACTGTTTATCTAGCTGGTGATTCTCAGGGAGCTAAGGAGCCAGGGGTATCCCTAAATCCCTTTAAAGGGGGAGCTAAAGAGCTACAGGGAGTGGTGAAACGAGATGGAAGTTTATGAATGTCCAATCTGTAGGTTGTTAATCCTTGCTTGTCGACTCACCCAGCATGTTTATTGACATTAGTTTTTGACCAAACCGGTCGTTGATAGTGTTGTTTAGTTACCAATTCACTTGTTGATATTGTTGTTGCGGATTGAACAAACGGATGTTTGCAGGATGCTAGGGATTACTGTGACGGTTCCAAAATCATTGAAATCAATCCTTTAACTGTTGACAAATCATCAATTCCAAATTTAGTTGTGCTCGCGGCTGCCGATCAACACACATCAATTAACTACGTTAGTAAGAGGTGTTTCATCAGTTGTTTTTTGAAGCTTTGCTCGATAGACGACAGGGGACGTACTCAAACAATACCCTCCAAAACGATGTCAAGCTTTGAAGACGGTAGGGGACGTACTAGAACAGCTGTGAAGCACTAAGCAAATTGAAAAAAAGAACGGGTCTCATGCGGATTGGTTGCCCAACAGTTGGCAAGTACCGGCGCTTGGCAAACCAAGTAGATGACCAGCATGATTGTGGTTGATTGTTGATTGGTGAGCAATCCTATTGGATGATTCTGAGTTTGTTGCCAGCCCAATTCTTGATCATTGCTTGCTATCAACACATGTATCAATGATGTCAAGTTTCCGACTAGTCAACGCTGTGCAGTTGGCTGACGTTTCAAGTAGCCCATTGCCTCAAACGATTGCACCTTCAGAAGTTGAGTTCATTCAACTATCATTGATGTTTCCAGTAGCCCATTGCCTTAATGATTCCTTAAATGAATTGCTCCTTCAGCTATCATCAGCTATCATCAGCTACCACTTGTTTGCCAGGGCCCATCACCAGTGGAAACACACGCCGCACCGTTGTGATGGCTCGCCGCCTGAGGATTTGGTGATTTTCATTGGTACAGGAGCTTTAGGCGGCGCTGCTGAAGCACGGGCACCCTTCGCTACCGCCAACACACGTGACCATGGGTCAATATCAACCAACCAATTTAGTGGGGGATGATAGCCAACATATGGAAAGCAATGGTTAATGATAGGGGAACCAGGGGTACAGGGTTTTGACCCACTGCCATGTGACTCACCGTGGTTCTTCGAATGGTTTTGGAGTAATGTCAAGTCAGGATTAATAAAACCCCCCTGTTAATCAAACCCCTCCTCATCCCCAGACCCTGGTCCTTACTAAAGTTAATTAGGTGCTAATTTCACCCCCAAGTGAGATAAGTTCACCCTAAAATCCCCCCAAGTTAATCAAACCCCTCTGGATCCTTATTTTTCTGCAAACCAGGTTGGAACATCACGGAAAGCGCGCAACGTAAGTCTTTTTGCATTTCATGGCCCAAGAAACCACCAATCCCTCCCGGTGAGGTTCTGTCATCAGAGATCAACAAAAATACATGGCCCAAGATGGCCCCTTCATGCCCCTACATGGTCCCAACATGGGCCCTAGAGTCCCCAACATGCTGCCCAACATGGCAAGAAGCTGTCCCACAAAGAAATTGCAAAAGTGCCCACGCCCGTATACGGGCCAAACACCATCCCAACATGGCGCGAGATGGCCCCTTCATGCCCCGACATGGTCCCAACATGGCCCTAGAGTCCCCAACATGCTGCCCAACATGGCGCGAGGACAGTCGCAACACGCCCCTTTCGGCCGACAAAACTGCCCATGCGCGTGTACGTGCGAATTTCTGTTCTCACATAAGTAAAAAT
>VSDK01002808.1:21754-45979 GCA_009767595.1 Symbiodinium kawagutii | reverse complement strand
TAGATAGATAGACAGTCAGACAGACAGAAAGAAAACTGATGTAGTTTGAGAGTCAAGTGGCCAGATCGATGCTCACATTGTCGCAACCACAACTGCACACTCCTATAGTGCTCCTATCTTGGAAACTTCCGCCACCGCCTTGTGCGGTACTACTTGTAACCATTACTAGATAACTATTAACCATTGTCACCCACTATTAAGCTGATAACCAATGATCATCACTTGGTTATCAATCATTATCAACTCATTATCAATCATTATCAATCATTATTAACCATTATCACTTGATAACTATTAACCTGATAACCAATGATCATTATCAACCGTTATCAACTCATTGGTTCAACCACCAACGAGATTCGACCGTCACTTGGGGTTAACCACCATCGCACCGGACGCCAGGAATCATTGGCGCAGAGAGTATGCAGCCTGGACAAATCGTGCCTTGGAGGCGGAGCGAAGCGGAGCCTGGTGGTAGCTGTTGGCTGGTTTCAGCCGTGGTCAGTAATGGAACCTTAACAATGGTGAATAATGGATAAGTGTGAATTTACTTCTGTTTATGTGTTTGTTTTAATTGTAGTGATAAACTGATGGTTAATGAATGCCTCATTGATGCTTAAGTAAGGGTTAATCAATAAGTGTGAATGATAAGGGTTTTGCATGGATTTATAGGGTTACAGCCACTGATAGTGCTTGATGGGGGATACTTACCTATAAGCTTTTGGTATCTTTTGGTCCAACAACTACTGGTTGGTGGCTTGATTGACATTTTGTCGCTTTTTCATAGTAATTCTTAACAAATGGTTGGTTGACAGATGTTTTTCATAGAGGTGAGACCGCCAGCCGGTGTTCATCCCGTGAAAGGAAATTGCTTTGGCTATGGATCAATATCAAGTAATCAAGTATCAATAGTGGAGGGGGATAAAAACCACCAATAACAGTTTGAATACAATGGTAATTTATGCTACACCAGGGGTAGATTTGTTGGACCCACCCATTTGGACAAGTCGATCCTTTACTTCAAAGTTGGTATATGAAGGACCTGGAACTAACACGAACCATCATGATTCTCAGATGCTCCGTGTATGGTAGATTTGGCGACATTTACATATAACACAGCCAAAATGTAGGTCCAAATGCCATACATAAAGTATCAAGGATTGTCTTGAGCCCCTTAATCCAAGCAGTTGTGTCACAACATTCTGGATCAGAGCTGTAGAAGCGGGAAAGCATGAAACTATTAGCCAAGCAGCTGTGGGTGTTCGTGGGGAAGCGCTGGTCGCCACCAGCGGTTGGCGCTAGGGCCCCCTAGTAGCGCGGCTCTCCGAATCTTCGTCGCGTCAAGGTCACCAAGAACCAGTAGACTTCTTGAAAGTTCTTCCCCGAGGCCAAGCAAGAGAAACTACACCAAACATAGATGATTCCTCAGAATTGTCCAGTGCCAGAATGGCGGATTTTCCAGCCAATCATGTTCGTTTACCAGAGGGGATCCATCCCGAATATATCAACTATAGCCCTATTATTTGTTATGTCCTATTATTTGTTATTATAGCCCCTGGTTGATAACCATCAATAAGCATGATTAAAACTGAGAAACAGAACGGTTTTCACTTTGGGCCCTGAAATAGCGCTTTGAGATACCCATTGATAGCTGAAATCTATGATATAACGGTATATCCCCTTGTTGACATCCCCTTGTTTGTAACCATCAGGGGTACCCAAAACTGTCGCAATGAGAAACACATTTCAGGTGGTTTTGTGGATATTTTTCCGCGCCTCCGAGCCGCTGAGGCTTCACATGTCCGGGCTTCAAGTGGACTTGGTGGAGAACATTCGCAGCTCGGCTGTGTCAACGTGGGCGATTTGTGGGTAACATAGCTAGCTGGTTGGTCTTTGAGGTTGGGTGTTGATGGTTGTTGGGTTGGTGGTTTTCGATTGTTTCGGGCAATTAGCTATTGGGGATGGTTGGTTCATGATTTGTTCGTATTTTTCAAAGGGTTTTAAACCTCCAACCAGCTGGTAAGACAACAAGTTGTGGTGGATATGAAGTTGGTACATCGGTTGATGGTTGGGTGGTGAACAAAACCATGGTACCGGCCAAGGTAGAACAATCGTTTGCTCAATGTCAAAAACTTCTGCAAGTTACAACGTTTGGGCGGCCCACATTGCATGGTGAACAGTGAGGGAAATGGTTTGTCCAACTGCTGTTGTTACTGTGCTTGGTGTAGTTGCATAGACAGCCATTTCTTTTAATATGCGTATGTTCACGCAATGCATGTCGCGCCACGCAGAGAACTGGAGTTTGAGTTTTGGGTGGGGTCATGTTTACATGACGCACGCACCAATTACATCACGAAGCGCAACTTGTGTTGGGGTGGGGCCGTCATGATGTGTGTGTGTGTGCGTGTGCGTGCTTTCATTTTCCCACACCTAATCAGGTTCCGTGCAACACTTGGGTTTGGATAGATTCACAGTAAAAGCCTGAATACGAAGGATTTGCGCAGAGCTGACCTTGGCTTACCACAAACCATTGTGCATGATTTGATCGTCAGATGTGAGGTCTACATGCATGCATGCAACTACCCATGTAGATATACATAGACAGACATATACACATACATAATGTACGTGCATGATATGCATATTGTTTGCATGCACATATGCATTTGATATCTACACGTGTATACAGGTATTTTTTTGTGTGTACAAATCTTGATTTGATTTCAAAACATAATGATATATATATTTTATATATATATATACATACATATTTGTATTTGTATTATATGTGATGTTTTTTTATTCGTTGGTTTACTTTTTACGGAGGTGTGCAATTATATGTGTCTATGTGTAGGAAATATTGTTGTCTCATTTGGATGGGCCTGGCCACCAACGCATGTTCTCGGCCACACCGAGTGTTCAAGATGCCAATAGAGATGGATAGATAGATGGATGGATGGATGGATGGATGGATGGATGGATGGATAGATAGATAGATAGATAGGATTGTGAGATGGCCGGACAGACAGAGAAATACACCAAACATAGATGATTCCTCAGAATTGTCCAGTGCCAGAATGGCGGATTTTCCAGCCAATCATGTTCGTTTACCAGAGGGGATCCATCCCGAATATATCAACTATAGCCCTATTATTTGTTATGTCCTATTATTTGTTATTATAGCCCCTGGTTGATAACCATCAATAAGCATGATTAAAACTGAGAAACAGAACGGTTTTCACTTTGGGCCCTGAAATAGCGCTTTGAGATACCCATTGATAGCTGAAATCTATGATATAACGGTATATCCCCTTGTTGACATCCCCTTGTTTGTAACCATCAGGGGTACCCAAAACTGTCGCAATGAGAAACACATTTCAGGTGGTTTTGTGGATATTTTTCCGCGCCTCCGAGCCGCTGAGGCTTCACATGTCCGGGCTTCAAGTGGACTTGGTGGAGAACATTCGCAGCTCGGCTGTGTCAACGTGGGCGATTTGTGGGTAACATAGCTAGCTGGTTGGTCTTTGAGGTTGGGTGTTGATGGTTGTTGGGTTGGTGGTTTTCGATTGTTTCGGGCAATTAGCTATTGGGGATGGTTGGTTCATGATTTGTTCGTATTTTTCAAAGGGTTTTAAACCTCCAACCAGCTGGTAAGACAACAAGTTGTGGTGGATATGAAGTTGGTACATCGGTTGATGGTTGGGTGGTGAACAAAACCATGGTACCGGCCAAGGTAGAACAATCGTTTGCTCAATGTCAAAAACTTCTGCAAGTTACAACGTTTGGGCGGCCCACATTGCATGGTGAACAGTGAGGGAAATGGTTTGTCCAACTGCTGTTGTTACTGTGCTTGGTGTAGTTGCATAGACAGCCATTTCTTTTAATATGCGTATGTTCACGCAATGCATGTCGCGCCACGCAGAGAACTGGAGTTTGAGTTTTGGGTGGGGTCATGTTTACATGACGCACGCACCAATTACATCACGAAGCGCAACTTGTGTTGGGGTGGGGCCGTCATGATGTGTGTGTGTGTGCGTGTGCGTGCTTTCATTTTCCCACACCTAATCAGGTTCCGTGCAACACTTGGGTTTGGATAGATTCACAGTAAAAGCCTGAATACGAAGGATTTGCGCAGAGCTGACCTTGGCTTACCACAAACCATTGTGCATGATTTGATCGTCAGATGTGAGGTCTACATGCATGCATGCAACTACCCATGTAGATATACATAGACAGACATATACACATACATAATGTACGTGCATGATATGCATATTGTTTGCATGCACATATGCATTTGATATCTACACGTGTATACAGGTATTTTTTTGTGTGTACAAATCTTGATTTGATTTCAAAACATAATGATATATATATTTTATATATATATATACATACATATTTGTATTTGTATTATATGTGATGTTTTTTTATTCGTTGGTTTACTTTTTACGGAGGTGTGCAATTATATGTGTCTATGTGTAGGAAATATTGTTGTCTCATTTGGATGGGCCTGGCCACCAACGCATGTTCTCGGCCACACCGAGTGTTCAAGATGCCAATAGAGATGGATAGATAGATGGATGGATGGATGGATGGATGGATGGATGGATGGATAGATAGATAGATAGATAGGATTGTGAGATGGCCGGACAGACAGAGAAAAACGGATAAACTCAGGTCAGATAGTCAGAGAAAATCGATAGACAAAGAAAGACAGATAGGTAGGATAGATAACTAGGCAGATGGTTTGACAGAAATAGAGAGATATAGGAAAGAGAGACAGATAGATGGATAGACATGTATAGGCAGAAAGGAGAGAAAGTTAAACAAATAGATTGATAGACCGCAAAAAGATGGATAGATAACAAAAGTTAGACAGATAGATGGGGAGACAGAGAAAGAAAGATAGATAGATAGACAGATGCATAGTGATGGACATAGAAAGATAGATAAGGTAGACAGTCACATAGATGGATCGACACAAACAACAATAGATTGGTGCGATAGATAGATACCAGAATGGATAGACAGAGAAATACACATAGCTAGGATTGATAGCCGGATAGATGGGTAGACAAAGGAAGATAGAAAGATAGGAGATTCAATTTGATTGGTGGCTGGACAGTAGTACATGTAGTACATAGATGGATAGATAGATAGATAGATAGATAGACAGATTGATGGATTGATTGGTATATTGATAGACCAGCAGATAGACCAGCAGATAGACAGATAGATAGATAGATAGATAGATAGATAGATACATAGATAGATAGATATACAGACAGACGGACAGACAGACAGACAGATACATAGATAGACAGATAGATAGAACGATAGATAGATAGACAGGATCAATAGTCAGATAGATTGGGGGACGGACAGACACGCAAGTGGATAGCATAAATAGCCAGGTGGATGGGGAGACAAAGAAATGCCAGAAATGGCAAACGTGCGACAAACAAATGCAACAAAAAAAAAACAATGGCTGCCACATGACAACAAATCACAAGCAAAGTCCAAATAGCTATGGGTCAAAACCCTGCACCCCTGGTTCCTCCATCATTAACCATTGTTTTCCCACTACTATTGTTGGTTATCATCCACCATTAGTTGGTTGGTAAACATTGATCCATAGCCAAATGACAAAAGATGACAGCACCATTATGGTGTGTCTTGGAGTGAGCCAGTCAGAACATTGGGTTCGCCATTGGCCTTTCGATGAGTTTGTTGGTGCCGCTTGGGGTGGTTATGCCGGCGGCGCTACACTATGACCGTACGATTAGATAACTTAGCTGGTTGGTGGTTTCAAACATTTGCTTCCCAGTAACAACTAACAAATGGTTGGTTGACTAACATTGTTCGTCAGGGTTTAAACCACCAACCAGTTTGTTTTGCGCAGTATGTCAATGTTGCCCTGTGTTGCGCACACTGCGCTGCGTGTTAAATTCATGGTTTCCTACAAGGACATCTTTGTCAAATCATGTTTCCGTTCCTTTACAATATATATATATATATATATGAGTAACCAACAAAATTACTTACTGAATAGATTAGTATTCGGATGGACATCAGGTTCTTGTGTTTGCATCAAAGCTGGATAACCGATAGGGGACCACCCATGAACCGATACCTTTGTATGCCATAGTGATCTTTTTTCAGCTGCGGAAAAAAGCTAACGGAAGTTGACAGCAGAATTTTCCAGATCATTTTTTGACTTTAAGTCAAGGCTTCTTACCGATACCCCAACCGATACCAACCGATACCCAAATGTTTGCGTTTTTCCTTCTGGAAAGCCACCTACCTCTGCAGTTTGTAGATCTCACTTGATAGTTTCGGGAAGCAAAGCCAGGCAAGGCCCACGCAAACAGAAACTCAAACAAAAGCTCAGAGGCAGCAGATGTGCTCACGAGGGATCAGCACCATTGGATCTATGAGTACGTTGCCAAAGAAAAATGGAAGCAACTTGCACCGCTCGAGCAGCAGCGCTGGATAGAAGCAGCAGAGCAGGAAGTGCAGCAAAGCACACCCGCCAGCAGTTCAACACAGAGACCGCCAGAAGCCGAAGGCAGCAGGCAAGCAGAGCCAAGCACGCCCTCCAGCAGTTCAACAACAAAACCGCCAGAGACAGAAGACAGTAAGCAAGTAGCGCAAACTCCGGCAGTTCTTCTTCCCTTTCCCTGCATGACGCTGTGCTCCGCCACCGCCTGCTGCCAGAAAACAACGGCAAGTGCTTGCCAACCTGTTAGAGTCATGAACCTTACAGCCTATGGGATTTGCAAGATACAATTCCTGGCCCCAATCTATTTCACATCAGACATTGTGTATACAGAGCAAAAGCTGCATAACCGATAGGGGACCACCCATGTGAAGCAATGACCATTGGTTGAATAAATAATTTTGTCCGCATCTCAAATATATATATATATATATATAGTACACTTTGGTGACATGTCACGTCTCTTGCCGGGCTGAGGCAAATATCTCAACTCTGAGGGCAGTGGTGCCTTGCCTTTGCTGCGAAAGCTGCCGCTGTTGTTGTGCTTCACTGTTCAATTGTTATTCTACCATTGTTCTGCTGTTCCACTGCTTCATCATTTCACTGATTCATCATTTCACTGATTCCCTGTTCCACACTTCCATTGGTTTATCACACTACAGTGTTACTGTTCAACTGATTCAAGGCATCACTGTTTGACAGTTCGGCTGAAAATTTGTTTCACATGTTTGGTTGTTCCATTTGTCATTGCATTAACCTCTCACTATTCCCCTGATTCTCTGTATCATTTCACTGTTCCATTGATTCGTCGTGTCATTGTTTCATTGTTCTATTGTAACATTGTATCATTGTTTGGCCGCTCCAAGGTTTCATTTATCATTGATCATGGAGATCAGTTTGTGGATTCTGGTGAAACGCCAGACCTCCTTTCAGAAGATTTGCTGCTCAGGTGGAAAGCCGGTTGGCTTACCATGCTGAATCATGTGGTTTTGTTCTTTTACTAGCTGGCAGTTTTGATATTTTCTAGCTTCAGCGGTATTAACACATGATTGATTGACCGGCTAATATTTTCATAGGGTTTGAAACCACCAGCCAGGGATCTCCTAAGTGCCATCAAAAAATCCCACTTCCAGGGATTTCAGTGCGAAACCAGCGTGACATGTTTCGTTCACCACTATCACGGACTATCGCGACTAAAAAATACATATCTGTCACGCCACAAATCACATTTCTTAACCAGTTCGAACCAAACCATGTCAATGAAATTAATCAGTATTTCTTCATTCAACTGCAGTGTATGTTGTTTAGTTGACAGCTCGTTGTCATTCGTGACTCATTGAGTTTGTCGTTGGGAACGAACCAGTATCGATTTACAATTCAACTATGAAGTCTTACTGAATTGAAATGTTGCCCGGATACCACAATTGTCTATAAGAGTGTTTAGGGTCATTCCTATATCATCCTGCAAAACCCATCAGGAAAACAAACCACCCATGTTGGGGGTTCCCTAGATCGAGAATGCCTTACTTGATTTTAATGTTGTAGATAAACAGCTTATTATTTATTGCAACTCACCAGGCTGGCGTTCGCGCCAATCGGGACCCACGGCGCCTGGTTCGCGGCGCTCATTGCTTGGTGGTCCAGGCATTGCGCTCTTTTTCTCGGGCCAAGTCCTGTGCACCTCGGCTTAATGGAGAAGTGCAAGCCGCAGTTGTTTGCAAATTGGTTGGTTGGTTAGTCAATGTTTGTCACATTAGTCCATAGTCAATGATTGGTTCAAATTGGTTCGTTTGCCAGTGGTTTGGTAATGGTTGGCTACATAATAAACCAGACAACGGTTGGTTTAGTCAATGGTTTAGTCATTGCTCATGGTTTTGTGATCGTCAATCACATCTTCATGGTTGGCTACATTAGTCATTGAATGACTGCAGTAGTCAATGGTTGGTTCATCAGTCAATGGTCACATTCGTTGGTAGCGGTTTCAAAAAATCAAAACTGACGGCTTTTGGTAGATCACGCATTACAAATTGCATCCAATCAACACTGTTTGGTCGCAAAAACAAGTTTGTACCACGGGCGATTGATTTCAAATTGGCTCACAAGTGAGCAAAGTGAGACTGAAAAGTGGGTACAGGTGGCTCACACACTTCATTGGTTCAAAGAACTGCTTCAATATGGTACGCCTAATTTAATCATGTCAAACATGCTAGATCCACGTTATCAGGTTTTTCTTTGTATACAAGGGAACGTAGGTACGCCGCTCGGGGCAAGTTACCTACAACCCCGATCGTATTCAATGGTGGATGAGTTTGCAATGAAATCATTTACCAAATGTTACCCCTCATTACCGCGTGATATCACATTTCTATCTTAGTTTGAAACTTCATAATTATGAAAAAAACAGCAACTGTCAACCAGTTGAATCGGTTCATATTATAAATGTCACGAACTAGTCGCGGACTATTTGCAATAGACTTAGACCACCCATATTTGGAATTGTTAAATTCGAGCAGGAATAGCATTGCCATGCCAACAGCAACCATAGCAACCGCAAGAACAACACCAATACTGCTGTTATGCACCATAAGGTATCAATGGTTGGCTGATTTCTTGTACAAGATCTCACAAAGTGGTCATGTTAGTTGTATAACATGTCATGACGGAAACTGTTGCCATCCAAGCAGGATAAACAATTTGGGATAGGCCCGTAGGTTAAACAACATATTATGTTGCTTGGTTGTTTTGTTCAACCTCCCAAATGATTGAGTGGTTTTTGTTCGCCTTTTTTTTACAAACCAATTGTCGATGATTAACCCCCTCCAATTTACATTCATGGACCACAATTTGTCAGAAATCGGTTTTTGATGAGGTCTTATCCATTTTTAATGTTGGTTATTGACCATGTATGATGTTCCTTGAACAAAATTACTTTGTACCTTTTTAAGAACGGTGGCTCATAGTTGGCTAGGGTCCTTTGACGCCATTCAACAAGAAAGGTTTATTTAGGATCATTTTGGTCACCAACAAGTTTATACCACGGGGTTCTAGTGTTTTAACTGGCTATTCACCATAGTTGTTGACTATTCACGGTTATTGATGAAGGTACCTCGTTCCTTTTGTTACGCACAGACGCCGTGGCTTGCGGGGAGGGCAAACCACGGCTGTTCCTATCAATTGAACATTGCTCGAAGAATCAGTGAGAAACACTGTCCATACGCACTGATTTAGGGTTTGAGGTTTTAGGGTTTAGGTTTTGGGGTTGAGGGTTTCAGGGTTTTAGAGTAAGAAGTGTACCTGTTTGCAAAACGAGAAAAGCCTAGTTTCAGAGAGAAGGCTGGATCCCCGCTCACTGGCCCAGTGTTAGCTGCAAAGAAAATGTTGAGTTTTTTAGACCAGACTTACGGTAGACTTTTGAGTTCTCGTCTCAACAAGTCAGCTGGACGACCGCAAGTGCGGTCAGAAAATGATCAAACAAAAGCTGTCAAGTTGGATGCCTGGGATCACAGAGCAACCTTAATTGGCAGAATGATGGAAGTGGTGAAAGATGAAAAGTTTCTGGTCAGCTTTCACAGCAGCATTCTGAAAGTTCTCCAACGGCCCTCTGCGGGAATATAGGCTTGGACTTAGATGTGGCAGTTGCCATGGTGTCTATGTGTTCATCCTGGCTAGCGCCCCCTGAGCTAGCTTTGGACATGGCAGATCGATTAAGCAGATTGCTGAGCATTGAAGCAGCAGAATTGGCGGCACGTTTCTGTGCATTCTTTGCGAACCTGGACGGCAAGGGTGAAGCATCTTTCGAATGGAGAGGTCTGAAAGTAGAAGGGCTAATTAGGATTTTGGCCATGAAGGTAGAAGTACTGGGACGGGAAACAATGACCCGAATCCTGTCCGCTCAATGGGCTGAGAGATTGAGCAGAACCGCAGCAGGAAGTTGTGGTCTACACCAAGTGGCAGGAGGAATCATCGCAGGAAGAAGTGTTCGCTGCCGGATAGAATGTCAGAAGCTATGCCAGATACAATGCCAGAAGCTTTGCCAGATAGAATGCCAAGAGCTCTGCCAGATACAATGCCAAAAGCTCTGCCAGATAGAATGTCAGAAGCTATGCCAGATACAATGCCAAAAGCTCTGCCAGATACAATGCCAAAAGCTCTGCCACATAGAATGTCAGAAGCTATGCCAGAAACAATTCCAAAAGCTATGCCAGATAGAATGCCAACAGCTATGCCAGATACAATGCCAAAAGCTATGCCAGATACAATGTCAGAAGCTATGCCAGATAGAATGCCAACAGCTATGCCAGATACAATGCCAAAAGAGAATGCCAAAAGCTCTGCCAGATAGAATGTCAGAAGCTATGCGAGATACAATGCCAAAAGCTATGCCAAATAGAATGCCAAAAGCTATGCCAAAAGAGAATGCAAAAAGCTCTGCCAGATAGAATGCCAGAAGCTTTGCCAGAAACAATTCCAAAAGCTATGCCAGATAGAATGCCAACAGCTATGCCAGATACAATGCCAAAAGAGAATGCCAAAAGCTCTGCCAGATAGAATGTCAGAAGCTATGCGAGATACAATGCCAAAAGCTATGCCAAATAGAATGCCAAAAGCTATGCCAGATACAATGCCAAAAGCTCTGCCAGATACAATGCCAAAAGCTCTGCCAGATACAATGTCAGAAGCTATGCCAGATAGAATGCCAACAGCTATGCCAGATACAATGCCAAAAGCTATGCCAGATAGAATGGCAGAAGCTATGCCAGAAAGAATTCCAAGAGCTAATGCCAAAAGCTATGCCAAATAGAATGCCAAAAGCTATGCCAGATACAATGCCAAAAGCTCTGCCAGATAGAATGCCAGAAGCTATGCCAGAAACAATTCCAAAAGCTATGCCAGATAGAATGCCAACAGCTATGCCAGATACAATGCCAAAAGAGAATGCCAAAAGCTCTGCCAGATAGAATGTCAGAAGCTATGCGAGATACAATGCCAAAAGCTATGCCAAATAGAATGCCAAAAGCTATGCCAGATACAATGCCAAAAGCTCTGCCAGATACAATGCCAAAAGCTCTGCCAGATACAATGTCAGAAGCTATGCCAGATAGAATGTCAGAGCTATGCCAGATAGAATGCCAAAAGCTTTGCCAGATAGAATGCCAGAAGCTATGCCAGAAAGAATGTCACAAGCTATGCCAGATAGACCTGTGGTAGATTTGTTTGTGTTGGTGGGGATCACACGAAGTAAAGTAATTTTCAGCAATCCCTTATTGCTGGGGGTACGTCGCTCGGGGCAAGTTACCTACAACCCCGATCGTATTCAATGGTGGATGAGTTTGCAATGAAATCATTTACCAAATGTTACCCCGCATTACCGCGTGATATCACATTTCTACTTTAGTTTGAAACTTCATAATTATGAAAAAACCAGCAACTGTCAACCAGCTGAATCGGTTCATATTATAAATGTCACGAACTAGTCGCGGACTATTTGCAATAGACTTAGACCACCCATATTTGGAATTGTTAAATTCGAGCAGGAACAGATTTGCCAGGCCAAAAGCAACCATAGCAACCGCAAGAACAACACCAATACTGCTGTTATGCACCATAAGGTATCAATGGTTGGCTGATTTCTTGTACAAGATCTCACAAAGTGGTCATGTTAGTTGTATAACATGTCATGACGGAAACTGTTGCCATCCAAGCAGGATAAACAATTTGGGATAGGCCCGTAGGTTAAACAACATATGTTGCTTGGTTGTTTTGTTCAACCCCCCAAATGATTGAGTGGTTTTTGTTCGCCTTTTTCCCGAATGCGTAGCACGGGTTCTCGTTTCATAGTGGGGGCCTGGGGGTGGAGACGTGTTCGCTGGACGTCGCGTTTCCGTTCGCAACCGTTCGCAACCGACCGCAACCGACCGCCGCCGACCGCGGTAGGGCCGTAAGGCCCGTACCATTGGGGGAGCGTGTGGAGGTGGTCATTTTGCGTTGCTTTGCGTGTCCTGCAACCTCGTTTTGCGTGACAGGCGTGGCACTTTGTAGCATCTCAGCATATCCCATGACGTGTCCCAAGTCCATTTTGCGTGGCAGGGGCAAGGGATTCTGCACTGGTCTGGTTTTGCGTGTCATGCAACCTCGTTTTGCGCGACGCACTTTGTAGCATCTCAGCATGTCTCATGACATGTCCCAAGTCCATTTTGCGCGGCAGGTGCAATAGATTTTGCACAGGTGTGTTGGTGTGGTGTGTTGGTGTGGTGGGCGGTCCGGTCCCCGTACCATTGCGGGAAGCGTGTGGAGGTGGTCAGTTTGCGTGGTTTTGCGTGTCCTGCAACTTCGTTTTGCGTGACAGGCGTGGCACTTTGTAGCATCTGAGCATGTCTCATGACGCTTCCCAAGTCCACTTTGCGTGGCAAAACGCAGTGTAATGGCTGCGTCAAGTTGACTTTTGGTGACTTACTATCACGTGAAACGCATTGTAATTGCTGCGTGACGGTGATTCTCCCTATTGCGCTGGCGTGCAAAACGCGTTGTAATGGCTGCGTCAAGTTGACTTTTTGTGACTTCGTACCATCTGAAACGCATTGTAATGGCTGCGTCAGGATGATACTTGCCATTGCGCTCGCATGCAAACCGCATTGTAACGGCTGCGTCAAGATGACTCTTGCTATCGCGCCGCTGTGGAAGACGCAATGTAATGGGTCACCAAGAGTGTCTTACCAAGAGTGTCTCGCCAAGAGTGTCTTGCAAGAGTGTCTTACTCAGAGTGTCTTACCAGGAGTGTCTCACCAAGAGTGTCTCACCAAGAGTGTTTCACCAAGAGTGTCTCGTCAAGAGTGTTTCACCAAGAGTGTCTCACCAAGAGTGTCTTACAAAGAGTGTCTCACCAAGAGTGTCTTACCAGGAGTGTCTCACCAAGAGTGTCTCACCAAGAGTGTTTCACCAAGAGTGTCTCGTCAAGAGTGTTTCACCAAGAGTGTCTCACCAAGAGTGTCTTACCAGGAGTGTCTCACCAAGATTGTGCCACCAAGATGTCTTACCAAGAGTGTCTCGCCAAGAGTGTCTTACAAAGACTGTCTCACCGAGAGTGTCTTCCCAAGAGTGTCTTCCCAAGAGTGTCCCACCAAGAGTGTCTCGCCAAGAGTGTCTTACAAAGACTGTCTCACCGAGAGTGTCTTCCCAAGAGTGTCTTCCCAAGAGTGTCCCACCAAGAGTGTCTCGCCAAGAGTGTCTTACAAAGACTGTCTCACCGAGAGTGTCTTCCCAAGAGTGTCTTCCCAAGAGTGTCCCACCAAGAGTGTCTCGCCAAGAGTGTCTTACAAAGAGTGTCTCACAAAGAGTGTCTTACAAAGAGTGTCTCACCAAGGGTGTCTTGCAAGAGTGTCTTGCAAGAGTGTCTTACCAGGAGTGTCTCACCAAGACTGTGCCACCAAGATGTCTTACCAAGAGTGTCTCACCAAGAGTGTCTTACAAAGACTGTCTCACCGAGAGTGTCTTCCCAAGAGTGTCTTCCCAAGAGTGTCCCACCAAGAGTGTCTCACCAAGAGTGTCTTACCAAGAGTGTCTCACCAAGAGTGTCTTACCAAGAGTGTCTCACCAAGAGTGTCTTACCAAGAGTGTCTCACCAAGAGTGTCTTACCAAGAGTGTCTCACCAAGAGTGTCTTACCAAGAGTGTCTCACCAAGAGTGTCTTACCAAGAGTGTCTCACCAAGAGTGTCTTACCAAGAGAGTCCGACCAAGAGTGTGAGCATGCGGGTTCGTGGGCTTCATCTTGATTTACAAACCAATTGTCGATGATTAACCCCCTCCAATTTACATTCATGGACCGCAATTTGTCAGAAATCGGTTTTTGATGAGGTCTTATCCATTTTTAATGTTGGTTATTGACCATGTATGATGTTCCTTGAACAAAATTGTTTTGTACCTTTCTAAGAACGGTGGCTCATAGTTGGCTAGGGTCCTTTGACGCCATTCAACAAGAAAGGTTTATTTAGGATCATTTCGGTCACCAACAAGTTTATACCACGGGGCTCTAGTGTTTTAACTGGTTATTCACCGTAGTTGTTGACTATTCACGGTTATTGATGAAGGTACCTCGTTCCTTTTGCTACGCACAGACGCCGTGGCTTGCGGGGAGGGCAAACCACGGCTGTTCCTATCAATTGAACATTGCTCGAAGAATCAGTGAGAAACACTGGCCATACGCAGCGATTTAGGGTTTGAGGTTTTAGGGTTTAGGTTTTGGGGTTGAGGGTTTCAGGGTTTTAGAGTTTTAGGGTTTAGGGTTTTCGGGTTTTAGGGTTTAGGGCTTCGGGCTTCGTGATTCTCAGAGTTTCAAAACAATGGGCCTGCGCAGGGTTTTGAACCGTTGACAAGACTAACTTCTGGGCAGGTCTTGTGCATCCGGGCAAACCATGGAGTCTTGCCTCTGTGTTATTCGTTGAAGTAGAATGCTTCAACCACCAAAGGTTGATGGCAAATCCATTCTAAATTAATCCACCAAAGGATGATCTATTCAACCATTATCGTCGTCTATTCAAGTTGTTTTCTCGGTGTCGCTTGCATGGCTAAGGCTTGGTGGCGCTGGTTTGTTGGTACCTCATGGTGGCCAAGGCGCACGGGGTTCATCCGCAGCTGTTGGTAGGTTCGGCCCGTTTGGTTGTTGCGCTTGATTATCTGAAATGATGTTGGTAGGTTTCACTTGGGTATCTGAAAGAATTGCTGACGTAAGAAACGACCAGCGTCATGATGGCGAGCAGTTCACCGAACCCGATAGACTGCTGGATGGCTTATACCCACTAACTTAGGTTTTTAGTGTTTTTGGGATATGATGGATTTACCAAGTACGTGGGAGATGAGCCATGCAATTTGGCTGAATCCTTCGATCCTCGTCACACGAACGTATCATACAACCCGGAGTGCTTGTTGGGTTCAGTGGTGGAGTCTCAGGTGCATATCTCCAATTCCAAAGAACTCTTGTCGGATGCGGCTCGTGAGGGCTCAGACAGTTTCAGTATCATGCTGGAGGTGTGTGAGGCTATGGGCTCAGGGAGGATTCATCCTGGGCGCACAGGTATGGTGATTATGATCCACCGTGGTCATGCATCAGCATGGCTGAACCAGTCTAACATGACACAGCCTCTGACTAGCTTTTGTGCAGAGCATGCAAAAAACCGATGGAGAGCTACGAGAGGACAAGCATGAAAATGCGAGGCTGCTCCAGGAATGCGTCAGGCGCACAAGTGGGTGCCACACTTGGCAATCGGTATACCTTCCCAGCGACGGTGGCTGCTTGTCAAATGCCTTTGGACGGCTGGTCCAAGTGGTTGCAGCACGGCAAATCCTTGAGACAAATGTTGAGGAAGAGTCTGCGAAGGAGCTTGTGAGTGAAGAGGGGATACGCAAGCTGTGTGATGAATTGGTGGAAGCCAATTCACTGCTCTGCAGCGAGCTTTGTGCGAACTTGATGTCAGGAGATGTGCTTGGAGGAGCACAGATATCAATTGCAATGAGCAAGAGACCTCTGGTGCTACGGATGATACTCACCAAGGTGTACGGCCACTTTGTAGCTATTGACTTGGAAGAAGCTGATGCAACTCTCCGGCTCTACCTGGGAAGGGCTGGTGCGCTGATGGTGAATGTGATGAATACACGTGCCATCAATGCAACGGACTCAATGCACTATCTTGCCAACTTTGATGAGTCGTGCGCCCAACCGGACATTCAGGAGTCCAACATTGTGGCAAAGAGCAGGTGCCTCCAGCCATTTCTTGATGCTGGACACCTTGATCTGGTTGAGCTGCATGAATCCATGATGAGGCCATATAACCACTAAAAATATATGTTTAGCAAGGGATCTATAAGCCACCATGACTGTTGACTCTTGACTGGAAGATTTCCCCGAAGATGTTGGGCCGAAAAACACAAGGAATGAGTTGTGTACGGAACAAATTGTCCGATTATTTGTTGAGTTTTCATTCATAAATACGAATGGTTCATGCTGGAAATGGACAATGACTCGTAACATCATCAATAACCATTATCAATAACCATTTTGAACCGTCATTAACCCATGTTTTGCCAAAATTGGCGTTGATGAGCCATTATTCAAACATCATCAATTACTAGCATTCATCATGTTTAATCAACATGTTTAAGCATCAGACCAGAGACCAATTTTGCCTAGCACACATTAATAGCCATGATGACGCAAGACTTCACTTTTAATTAATCATCAATTAATCAACCATTAATGAACCACTAGTTAAGCATTTTACGTCAGCCGTCATCAACCATCTTGATTATCATCAGCCATCATTACAAACCATTCTTAGAGCATTGGTTCATTTTTAACCAGTACCAAAAACACCATTATGACATCACTACCAAGCCATCATTGATGCAGAATCATTTTGAACAATTCATTACAGTACTTGACATTCGTAATAATCACTACTTACGCCTGCTCAGCCATCGCCATCATTCACAGCTACTTAACCATTACACTCAACCACTAAAATCACGCACCATTTGTCAAAGCGTTCATCAACCATGGGACCGTTTCTAACCATCCATTTCTTAACAACATTAACTATTAACTAGTTTTCAACCATTTATCAACCAATCATCAACGATTCATTATATAACCATTCATCAACCATTTATCGCCCATTTATCAGTCGTTCATCAACCACTCATCAACCGTGCATCTGCGGTTTCAAACCCTTCATTTCTTAACCGCCCTCATTATGACCGCTTTCCGCAAGCACCTCCCAGGAAGTAAGCCACGCCCTGGCCTTGCACCGCGGCATTGCCGGCGTTCGTCGAGGTGTGCGGTGCGCCGCAACGGTGGATGTTTCATGCTTTGGATGGGGGTTGATATGGCTTGGTTTACTACCAAAAATGATGCTCATATGGCTTGGTCTACTACTACTATGGTTTGTTTACTATGGCTTGGTTTAATATACTTGGATGATTTGGGGGACCCTTATTTTTGAGAAACACTGATAAAGGGCATGGGATTCTAATTGAGATGTTGAAATATGGTTATGAATGGTTAATAGAAGTAATAATGGTTTTGCATGATCTGGCTTCTGACATTGCATGTGGCACGAGGCTTTGCCCCATGAGCCCTGGAATGGAACAAAAAGATAATGGTTTTGTAGAGATGCATCATATAGGGTTTATATATAAAGAGGATAAGAGGGTTTAATAGTGGGGTTAATTAAACCGTCGATGGTTGAATATGGGGAACCAAGATGCATGATAAATGATTATGGGGGGTTCTTGACAAAAGGTAATGACCTTGGATTTCACCTTATTCGGATCACTTGTTTAATTTGAGGCGTTCTCAAAACAGGGGAACCCTCAATTATCATCTAACATTAGTCATTGATTGATAGTAACAAACCAACCATTTTTGGGGTGGGGGTGTGGCCTTGTGTTTGACGGGGGTCACATCCGGGAGAAGGTGGAGTAGCCATTTTTGGGTTCCCTATTGAGAGAAACCTTCATAAGTTTCCCAAAACAGGGCCCCGCCAAGATGTGGCTTGTTTATTAATAGAATAATAGTGGTTAATAAATTGGATGATTTGTGGGGTCACCTGCTCTGATCAATGATTGGTTATTGGGTGAATGGTTGATGATTAGCCAGGCTTAAAGTAACTAGGAATGGCTAGTAGGTGAATAAACGGTTGATCAATGGTTAAGCAATGGCTATTAGCTTGGACATGGGTTCATTCATGCTTGCAAGGCCTCCAACCTTTCAACAAATATAACTTACGTAGCTGGACTTAACTACCAATTATATGGGCTTATGAACCTAAGTATAAGCGCTGGGGGCCAATCTGGTAGATGATTGATTATTGTTTTGTGAATTGATTAGTGGTTGATATTGTAATTGGTGATGGCCGTCAATGGTGGCCAATCATGGTGAATTAAGAATGGCATATGGTTGCTCATCAATGTGTGGAATATGGTTGAGAATGATTACTGTAGTAATGGTTTGACGATCATGCGTTTGGTATATAGTGTCATTGGAAAGTACAGGGAATATTTGATTCCCTGTTCCCTGAATGCTACAGCCCCACCATCGAACAACTGCAAATATGAGAGCAGGATTTGTCGAGGGGTGTCAGCAGTCAGGGAGGGTTCATCAACCAGGTAAGGTGATGATAATCACAGTGATTGATGGTTATCATCCCCTAAACGAGATCAAAAATCATGGCTTAGGGGGATCATTACAGCTGGTTATCGCTCACTTGAGGGGATGATAACCATCACAGTAATCTTCAATCGCCAATCCTCGTGGATTCAATCCGCAAGAAAACAAGTTGGTGGATCCTTTTTTGGAAGATTGAACTCCTTACTCTCTGGTAAACTAACCTGAAAGCTTAAAATCATCGGGTCTAAAAGGTGAAGCGATACATCGTTGATTTTCCACTTCCAGTTGGTTTAACAGAGTGCGGTTGGACAGGGGGTTCTGCGGGACAAAACGTAAATCAATGGTGCTTAGAATCCCAGGGATTCTATCACCAACAATCCATGGTCATAGACCATGTATCGGAGAAAACCATCACCCATACAGTTGATAACCTTGCAACCATCAAGCAGGCTACGCTTGGGATCATGGTTTACCATGTGTGACACCAACCGGAATCATTTCCACACTCGCTCAAGTGTTGGTTTTGGTTTCCTTACCCATCATTGATATGAGGAACCAAACTGTTGGTTTTCCTTAACCATCATTTTATGGTTTCTAGCCACTGCACCGATGTTGATTCCCAATCATGGGAAAAGCCAAGAGAAGCGAGCAGTGAACGCCCCTCTAGCAGCAGTGAAAGATCCAACCTTTTCAGTGTTATAGATGATGCTTGCTTATCGGTCGAGCCTACTGTTGGAGTGAGCTATCCTTGGGGTACTGGGACCTGTGAAGATGAACCAAGAGAACCGGCTCTGCCCACTCCAGTGCTGCCTACGAGGCCATTGATCTCAGATTGTGATGCTGCAAAAGAGCTAGGATCACCAAAGGCGTCAGAGGCAGCTACCAAGAGATAATCGACTGGAAAATCTCAGTCCGATGCCGACCTTGAATGAGAAGATGTCAAGAGCATTGCAGAAATGGTACATGGTCTTTGGGACTGGGAAGGAGCAGTCCCAATGGGTTGCGATCTCAACGGATTAGTCACCAGTCGGAAGATCTCAGATTTGCAACGCCTTTTTGGCAACCGCAGTGCTGGCACAATCTTGAAACGGGGCAGCTCAGTTTTGAACTTTTTGAGCTGGTACAAAAACCAAACACTTAGGAACATTGAAGGAAACCATCAGCCCAACTTAGAGATCTGCCGGATACCCAAGTCGTTGTGCGTTTCCCATCGACCCGTGTGCCACATTGCCGCAGCGACACGAAATTCGTCCTCAGGCGTCACTGAGATCACCACACGAGAAAATCCCTTCACCCAGGCGCGGTTGGCTTGTGGCTGGGGAGTGATGTGACGGGGCAGCTGATTGAAAAACGCTACAAGGTGGGGCCCCCCAGTAGTTGTAAGTTGGGTTAAAACTGGTAGTTAACCCAAGTTAAGTGAGTTGTAAAACTAACTTATCAGTGGTAGGGGGTCCACCTATAGATTGTGGACAACTTAGATGGGCCATGCTGATTAATTGATGTTGACATTTTGATGAATTTTGAGCTTCGCATGTGAGGCCAAACCAATGTGAAGGAAAGACCGCTAGTGCCAGCTTGGAGCACCTGTGTTTTTTTTTCCAGTTTGATCTCTATAAATTGTTTTTGTTGAATGTCATGCCCATTACTAGCCGTTTGTTTTCTCCATCAGCAAGCATTGTCAGCAATTCATTAGCCATGATGGCAAATAATTGTTGCAACTTTCTCTGAGTATTCGTTCATGAATATAATGTTCATTACTTGTCCCAGTATTTACCCTAGCTACCATTCATTCCATGGTGACTTATCATTCTGACCATTATCAACGATTGTCCACCAGTGTGGACCGTGTTTTTTAACCATTGTCAATCATTATCAATCACTGTCAATGATTACTTATGACATGTTGCCATTTTTAAAAACTGTGCGTTAATGTCCCTAATGTTATTAAGCATGGCCATTGATAATCAAGGGGAATTGTCATTAATTGCTAGTGATTGATAATTAATTGTTGCGGCAAATCCTCACTTGAATTGATATAGTTGAATTCATATTATCAATTATCAATTTATTGCCATTAATTGCCATCAATTGATAATTCATAATAGCTATTGGCAATTAATGGCAATAAATTATCAATTATCAATTATCAATTATAATAGGGAACTCATAGGGAACTCATAGTTCCCCTTCTTGATGGTTCATGTTGCCATTCGGGATTTTTTGGGTACTGGCAGCTCCAGAACCACTCCACCCAAAATCATGGCGCATTTCCCAGCGAAAATGCTCATTTTTGCTGGGGCCCATTGGCTACCCTCTGGTGACCTGGCTGGCTGGAAAATCACCATTTCCGAGAGGTAAGTAATCTACTTGCATGGGATACCCTCTGGTGATCTATATATAACATAGCTGGCTGGAAAATCCACCAGTGAAATCGCTGATTTCCCATTGTTTCCCTAGAAACAATGTGATTAATTATCCATTGCTATGTTAGATTACCAGAGTGTACCCTAACAGAAAGCCAACTCTCATTGGCGGCCACAGGTGACCTTTTATCGGTTCGGCATCTCAGTACGGCAGAGCTTCTAAGACATGCTGAGAAGCACGGCGGCTATTGATGAGTAAGGGCTGGTTATTGACGCTTCATGGTGATTGAATGATGCTTACATGTGACGCTTAAATGATGGTTAGCAATGATTAAATGATGGTTTGTGATGATCAAATGATGCTTAGATGATGATTAAATGATGGGAAGTGATGGTTAGATGATGGCTACGATTAAATGATGGTTCATGATGCTTGAATGATGGTTGAATAATGTAGAATGATGGTAAATGATGCATGATACTGTACTGTCTAATTTGATGTTGAGCAAGGCTGTACTGCGATAATTGATGAATTGTTGTCATGCATCAGTGATGAAAGGTTGTCATGCATCAATGATGAATGGTTGTACATGGTTTTAGCTATTGTCTATATACTGTGTTGCCCAAAGCAATGGCTCAGCTTCACATGTTGATTACCCCTCCATTGTTGCAGGTAGTTTTGTTTCTTTTTAGGGGATGGTCAACCGTACGGATCCAAAATAGAATGTTTTATAATTGATTACGGAATTTGGTCAAACGACGTAGGTCATTGCTCGTCATTTGACATGACCTCCTCATGAACCTAAATGGAGAAGTCTCAAATGATCATGTCTCAAGATTGTTGATCCCTCGAAACAAGTGAGAGCGTCTAGCCATGTCACGAGGGTTCTTGAGTTTCCATCCAGCAATGTTTGCAACACTGCCGCTCCAAAACGTGATGAACTTGTGCGACAGCTGCAAATATTGCATGAGTAGAACCTTGTTCGCTACCACTAGATCTAGCATTATTTAACTTGAACAAGAGATGAATTGCATGCAAGATGTGCTGTTTGCCAGGTCCAAACATTATTGGCTCAACATTTCGAGTTGTCATTATCGTTTCTAACATTCTGGTAGACATATACTATGCAAGAGATTGAGGCCGTGTTGAAACTTGGTTAGCCTTCCGCAGATGAGTTGATGCAATCTTGGATTGATTCTCCATGCGGAGCCATCACTATTCAAGATGGACAAGCCTTTCAACCTGACCAGAAAAGGCATGGATGAATAGGACTTGCTTGATTTTTGTTACACAACAATGTAGGTATATTGCGCTTAGCTTGACGGCTTGACTTCACCAGCAAGAAGGACAATGTGGAAAGATCTTGAAAGTAATTCTTTCTACATGTTTGTGATCCCATCGTTAGTCAAGTGTTCGCCAGCTCTTGCGGTAAATATAACCATTTAGATAGAGGCATTACTATACTTTGGTGGACTATGAAGCAGCGTTTAATCAGCTGTGTTATACTATTTATTTGTTGATACTGCTTCCTATCTCTTACCACTTCTAAATGGCCTACACAAGAATTGCGCAGAAAAGGGGTGGCCACAGGGCCACGTGCTGAAGTGGCCGCACTTCCAGGTTGATAAAGGTGTCCCGACGCCGGAAGATCATGAGTGGCCTGTTGCTGCTATACAGATGCTTGGATTCTGGAAGGGCATGGGCCAACATGTCTGTTGCGTCAGGGCTCAACAGCAACGGTGTGCTTGACATCCCACAAGGATGACGCAGAACTTTCGTTTTAACTTCAACAGTTCATGTGTTTGTTTTTGCTGGGAGTTCAGCTATATAGTGCTGCTTTGATGGTGAACATGAACATGTAAAATGTATCCTGATTATTCCAATAACTTCGAACATTTGACCAAGGTTTTTTTGGGTCACATTGGAACCTAGATGGCTGATTGTCTAGATGCCTGTCAAGTGATTGAAAGACGATTGTTTGCTGGGAGTGGTTCCAACAATACACCATTCATAGCCTTTTAGCTGTTCAATCAGGTACAATTAACCCATTCACATTTTGTGGCCCGCTGTTTCTTGAGTAATGCTGAGCCGTGAGTGCATCCGGCCCCCTATACAACTGTTCTTGGATCCCATTACTGTAATGCTTTCGAAGCTTGGATTGACACTGGATTGGACTGCCTAGGAAACAAGTGAGCCAAGCGCAATATTGTAGCTTATTAGTGCCATGAAAGAGTTCAGGCATATCCAACCAATTTGAGCCTTGGCCATTTCTTGTTTTGCAGCCTGTGTTTTGTTGCTCGATGATTCAAATCATAGGACTCCTGTTCCTGTGTTTCTGGTTTCACTCATGTACATGTAAAGATACATGCAGATACATGTAGATATTCTTGTATGGATACGTAAATATGTGAAATACCTGGATCGCTGGATAGATCCACGGACAGGAGAGAGGAGATACAACAATCGACCTATGGTGTTTTTTCAAAAAATAAGCACCCCCCTCAGTGAACATCCAATAGCATTCATTTATAGTAGCACTTACAAACCATCCATTTTTTGGATCCCCTATTTTGAGAAACGACCAGAAGCCCCAACACGTAGCCGCGCCACCGTTCGTTCGACGAGCCCATGCTGAGCCGCTGAGGATTGGTGGCCGCTGGATTTCTGATCTATGTTGGCACCTTCTTTCTGGTCCCTGGACCTGCGGTTTGTGCAGAACTGGAACCCGATAGGGCTGGGCTGGATAGGTCATACCACCATGAGCCATACAAAAGGATAAGCACAGTATATGATTATGGGTCAATATTAATCAACAAGAAATGGCTTATTGGTGGTACCCAAAAAATGCTGGGTTTATTACTGGTGGTTTCTCAAGCCATGGGGGTACCCCAAAAATGCTGGGTTCATTACTATAAACGACTACTAATGGATGTTTGAGGGGTACCCCTATTTTGAGAAACACCCATATATAGGATGGTTTCTGCTAGTGTAGGGTGCCCCAGCAGCAAGCCAGGGGCCCCACCAACAGGGAGATGCTGTTTTCTATGTTTGTGTTATTGTGCTTGTTGTTGTTGTTGTTGTTGTTGTTGTTGTTGTTGTTGTTGTTGTTGTTGTCGTCATATTTTTACTGGTGGTCGGTGTGGTGGTGGTCAATGCGGTGGTCGTCAGTAGTGCATGCTGCTGCTGCTGCTGCTGCTGCTG
>VSDK01002808.1:0-21138 GCA_009767595.1 Symbiodinium kawagutii | reverse complement strand
GGCTGCTGCGGTGGGTGCTGCTGCGGCTGCTGCTGTGGCCGCTACGGCTGCTGCATGCCCAAGCGCCAAAAAAGCAAATGTTGGTGTTTTCTTTCCAGTAGCCCTGCTGACAAGAACAAGGTGTTTCGCTGTTTGCGTGAAATGGCCCATTCAAGATCTCCTTTCATCAGTTCTCTCAAGATGAATCAAGTATACCGCAGTATACAGTATACTTCAGTAGAGTTGATCTTCTGTCCTAACTCATTCACATCGGGTATACTTTCATCGACTTTGCCTGACATTCTGAATTCAAGATCTATTTCGCGATGATTGTGAAATGAAAATGTTTGGCGCAACATGCATGTGTCACATTTGTTTTCAACATGGAGGTATTTTTTCGCCACAACAAAACACAATTTAAAAGCAATTGGAGGAGCCTCCTCATAAAAAGGTTGCAAATACCATGATTTGTTGAGAAAGATGTGTTCAAACAAACTTGAGAACTATGAAATGCGTGGAAACCATGTTTCCAGCACAGGATCGGCAGCCGAACCTGTGGCAGGGGCCCGGGGTTCGTTGGTGGTTCTTGTTCTGCCGCTCAACTCGTAGAGGCGGTGGTGAAGCCGACAGGTTCCCAGCCTAAGATTTCTGGCTGGTAGTTTTTAACCATGGTTAATCATGGCTAATCATAGGGGAATGATAAGCAACAATAGTGGTTAAACAGCTACTGGCTGGTGGTTTCAAACATTTTGTTTATTTTCCCAAGTAGTTATTAACAAATGGTTGGTCGACTCATATTTTTTCATAGGGGTGGTTCAACCACCGACCTGATTTGCTTTCCCTTCCAGTTTTCACTGAGGTCTATACAGTGAATGTGACCGAGTTGATCTTGAATGCTGTGGCTTTGGGCACCTGGGAGCAGTTTTCGATGTCCATCCCATCAGTGTTGGTTAGCCATGCAGGATGCTACTCCGAGCTGCTTAGCTGGCCATTTGCAAAGGTAGAGAGGTATCAGTCTGGGCAATGTACAAACTTGTTCATGTGACATGTTTTGTGATGACCTGTGTTTTTTGGGGAAGCGTTAGCTTGCCCAGAACTGATTATATACTGGTTTTGAGGTTGCAAATTTACCCGCAGCAGTGGTTGTGACAGGGGTTACCAACTATGTAAAGTGGATCCCGCTACTAGGTCATCAAATTTCCCACCCCCGGAAAACTGTATGTTGTATTAACAGTTTATTCGAAATTTCGTAAGGGGAAGTTATAGGAACCCGCTACTATAGGATGATGAGGGTCATCAAATTTCTCACCCCCGGAAAACTATATGTTGTATTAGAAGTTTCATAAGGGGAAGTTATAGGAACCCGCTACTATAGGATGATGAAGGTCATCAAATTTCCTACCCCCTGAAAATTATATGTTGTATTAGAAATTTCATAAGGGGAAGGTATAGGGAACCCGCTACTATAGGATGATGAGGGTCATCACATTTCCCACCCCCGGAAAACTATGTGTTATACGTTGTATTAGAATCTTTAGAAGTTTCATAAGGGGAAGTTATAAGAACCCGCTACTATAGGATGATGAGGGACATCAAATTTCCCACCCCCGGAAAACTATATGTTGTATTAGAAGTTTCATAAGGGGAAGTTATAGGAACCCGCTACTATAGGATGATGAGGGTCATCAAATTTCCCACCCCCGGGAAACTATATGTTGTATTAGTACTGCACACAGTGTACTAGCACGAGCCAGCAAAAAAAGAGCGTTCCAGGACAGCCAGTTTCCCGCAGCCTGCCACGAACTCCGTCCCTCAACTCTAGAGCTGGGGGACCGACGTAACATGTTGTACTTGTCATGGGAGGTCTCTAAAACACTGGCAGGGCCACGAAAAATGAGCCCCCGACGATGCGTCCCGACGGACGTCGGGGCATAGCACAAGTGCTGGCCGCAAATTTAGTGCAACTAGGTTGTTTTATTTCAGCCAGTTCCTTTGGATTTGCCGTCGTTTTGCTACATGTTGATGTGGAAGTTCATCACTGGCTCATGGTTGGTCTTAGCCACCAGTAAGTGTTGCATGCACTGGTGAATCATTGCCCATCTCAATGACATTGCTACCTTGGGTTGGAAGTGAAAGCTTTCTGCCAACATCCTTCGGTGAAGATTGCACCAACCCAGCAGCCCAGGTATTATTCTAGACATCGATGCCCCCTGGCTGCATAGTTGCTGGCCGGTAACTGCTCACGGGCATGAGATCATGCATGAGACTGCTGTGCCAAAACGTTCATCGGCATGCCTATGATTCTATGATTACTTGATCAACAAACAAGTGGTTGCCCAACTGTTGACCAATGATTTGGTATTCTCGTATGAAGGTTGATAATAGTCAGCGATGTTTAAAGGTCGTGTAATCATGGATGCCTGATCCAATTTGCATTGAGGATGAGTGATTTGTGCATTTTGATAAATCTGTGATTCTAGCACTTGACCCAAGTTCAGCTCATCAACGAACAGTTCCAGCCGTGGTTGTGGACCCCACCTTGGGTTGGTCATAGGTCCCTAGGTCGCCTCCAGCCGTTGGGTCCACGCCATCGCGTCGTCACAGGACCTGCTCTTTGATGCCTTGGCCACCACACCTGGACGGCACCTGGTGCATCAGCTGGATCCACTTCCCATGCGCCTCGGCGGACGTGGATGGCGAAGGGTTGTACGTAAGGCGACGTAAGGTTTGATCAAGTTTAAGAATTTGTGAGATTTATTGTTATCAAAAGAATATGTAATTTGATAATTGATAATGATTGAGATACGTTTCGGGTTTTGTCAAATTACTCATTAGACAATTATGAATTGATCTATATTGGTTGAATCATGGTTGTAGATGAGAGTGTTTAGTTTATAGAGTGAGTTGATGATTGTGAGTATATAACGGTTTTTACCCTGTTTTCCCTATGAAATGATGGCTCAGTGGTTTTTGAAGACCTGGAAGTAGACAATCCACCATCTGACAGGGAGCTTTACACATGAAAACATGGATGTGTTTTAGTTTCACAGGTTTTTCTCAGTTTCCAGGTTAGTTGGGCACTTGGCCTTTTCTTTTCCTTGTGCAGGGTTTTTTCCCTTCTAAGAAGGTTTTCCCTGCAGACTACTGTAATCAGTCCAGGTTAGTTTGCCAGATCACCAACCAGAAACCATACAACTACTCAAAATCCAGCTCTCAGTTGTTTACTCCATGGCTCAATCACCAGCTCTTGAGTTGGCAATGATTTACTAGTGATGATGCTACCCATTTAGACCACAGATCATTTTCAATCACATTGGGATACTTACTGTGCATGTATTTATTTATGTATTTAGACATTTAAAGTGAAACATGTTCTGCTTGTATGTATGTACATGTATACACAATTTCTACAACAAACGTATTGACATATGAAGATCAAATTGCAAACTAAAGCTCCTGGAAGTTGAGCATGATAATCTACGATGAATTGTGGTGCTCAAGGCAGTAACCTTGCAGCAGGATTGCTGCAGATAATCCAAAAGGATGGGCTGAGGTATGCTTTTCTTGGTCAAAGGTGGAAAGGTGGTGGAAACAGTGGATAATGTGAACTTTACACGTGCAATTTCGGCATGTTGCTTGGGCACCGCCAATCTGGCCAGAACGCTTCTTCTGTGTAATGCTTGCTGCTTTTTCTGATACAGATCATGTAGGTTGGTCGCCAGGATTTACCATTTCTAAGCAGTAGAGTGGTTAGAAACACAAGCCGATGTTGACCATGATTGGCCATTGTTGACCTTGATTTTCCACGGCGAAACCCACCTTTTACCCTCTCCTAAACTATGCTAACGATGCAAAATTCATTATTCATAGCCGATTTCCCTTGCTTTCCCTCAAAACAGGAACACAATCCATTGCCAGTTTACTGTAGTTTGTCACAGGCTGCACAACCAACCAACCAACCAACCAACCAACCAACCAACCAACCAACCAAGCAACCGAGCAACCGACAAACTAACGAACCAACTGACCACCCAACCAACCAACCGCCCAGCACTTGGCCTCGGTCATTCGTGAGGCCATCCTTTCCACGTTTCCGTGGTGCCGATGCCAAGTCCACCACCATGACCTTCCTGATGCTTGGCGCAGGGACGCCAGGAGGTCGACCGTGCGTTGCCAGCAGCTGCAGCGAGAATGATGGATCAGCACTGGTCAACTGGTTGGTGGTTTGATTTACAAATGTTGGTTGACTAATAGTTTGGTTGATATTTGTTGGTTGACTAATATTTTGTGCCAATCAACCTAGGAATATTAGTCAACCAGCCATTTGTTTGGTTTTTTTGTTTTCCCTAGTAGTCATTAACAAATGGTTGGTTGACTCATGTTCCTCTTACGCTGGTCTCCAGCTGGGGGGGAGCTCGTGTCTGGAAGGGAGTGATCATATTTTTCAAAGGGGTTAAAACCACCAACCAGTTAAGCATGCTTTCGAGTGGTCAATGATAGTGCTGGTAGAGTGGTTGAGAGTGCTTTGGAATGGTCATTGAATTGTTGAACGGCAATCTAGCTGGTGGTGGGGAGGGAGCGATTTGGAGCCAGGGTATCCTGCCCTAGCACTTGAAAGGGGGAGCCAGTTGGAGCTACCAGGAGTGCCCGGTCACCAAACAGGACCCCACAGTGCTGCACCTTCATGAATCGACGTGACTGCACCAACGACCATCAACCGGTCTTGTTGGTCTTGTTGGCCACAAAAACTGTGAATCGATTGATGGTATGGATCAGAGAGCTGCATGTATCTCTTGCTGGTTGGAATTATTGGTAGTGATTGCTGATAGTAAATTAGATACTGGTAATGTCGGGTTGGATATTACTGGCAAAACCAAGTGAAAAGATTCATCAGTATCCAATAGCTATCCTCATCTACAACTACCCCCAAACTGTCACACGGCACGGACCATGATTTGGTATCAAAGCTATTTATTTCGTGTTTTAATGGTAGCGCTTATTAATACGTTCATCAACAGGGAACAATCACCAACAAATAACGGTTGATAATGTGGATCTTTCTGGTTGTTGATCCAGCTGTTTATTTACACCACGAGTTTATTGGCTGAATAGTCTTTATGATTGTCCATGAAATATGTGCGTGTGCGTGTGTGTGTGTGTGTCAGTTATCCTGGATCTCCAGCCGTAATTTCAGGTGATCACCGCAGCAGATCGCAACATTCAAGATTTGCATTGTATAATCACTGCTGATTTACAGTAAACCATTATTTGATAGTATCAAAAAGTGTTTAGCAAAGCATTTCGTAGTAATAACCACTGGATGTTGATCTCTCAGTAGTATCAGCCATGGTGGGTCACATCATCGTTGATCGTTGCATCATGACGCTTGGCCTGCCGGGGGAATCCCATGTCTCCCCAGGATCCCCGGCTTGACCTGCTTGATCTACTTCTCCATGGCCACTTGGTAGCCCATGTTGCCGTGACCCAAGCAACGGTGGTGGGGCTGCCCGGTGCTGGTTTTGGTTGGTTTGGCCAAAGCTAGGTTGCATGTGTACGTTCATGGCATGAGTATCAGTATATGACTATACATGTATATATATATATATATTTGTATATATGTATATATGTATTTATGTATATATGTATATATGTATATGTATATATATATATGTATGTATTTATTTGTTCAATATAAGGGCATTTGTTTGTTGATACATCAAACAGAGGACTGGTCACGATCTATGCTGTCATTCTCCAAGTATATGCGGAGGAGAATGAGCCCATGACTGTAGAAAGGAGGGGAGAAAAAGGGCCATGGATCATTGAAATAGCACGCCTACCTCACTGCCCCACACCATCTGGGAGCTTTTTTAGTCATCGACCATGGGGGAGTGGGTGGATCTATTCCTATGAATGTATTCTACTTGCTTTATTTGGGATGAACTTGAAGCCACTTGCAACAAAATTTGCATAGACACTAATCATTGTTCTTACATTTCTACAAGTGTCACGAATGCTACCTTTTGTTAGTTATGCCTCCTTTTGTCGACATTATCACGGATGATGGTCCATTGAATGATTGTAGGATTTGGTCGGCTGGTGTCCTCTTCGATGTTCTTTACAAGCTTTGAGCCAGCATCGATGGTGCTAGCTAGCTGGTTGGTACTGATTATAATCATGTCAATCATCAAGAAGCGAAGCTGCTGATGGTAGTGACTACTGTAATCCTCAACAACGATGATATCTATTGGTGGTGGCTATCAGTGATTACACTGGTTGGATTGCAGCTATGAACTGAGCTTTCTAGCATTTTTGGGATTGGATTGATTTACCACATATCCACCAGAAGTCAAACTTTTAGCGGCCTAAAAGCCACCAAGTATATTGATAGCGCAAAGGTAAGCCATTTTTCATTACAATCTCAACCACCAGTGCTGTGGCAAGGTGTCGCCTTTCGTCCAAACCCTGACGGATGTGGAGACTCGGCGGCAGCCAGCCTGGGGGCGCCCCCGAGCACGGCCCTAGATTCCTTGGGCCCAGTTCAGCCCCCCTGTGAAGTGAGGCAAATCAACAAACTTATCAATGGTTGGGGGCTCACCTTCTGGTCCAAGACTGTTTTAGCCTTTCTGACAAGGTGGGCCCCGTTCACCACCTATAGTCGTTGGGTTATAACTACGGTAACTACCAGTTGTGGTAGATAAAACTGTAGTTAAATGGCCTTATAAACCAAGTTATAGCTGAGGGGGGCCCACCCTGCAGCAATCTTATTCATCAACATTGTAGCAATCTTGCTTTGTGAGCTGATTCTACAATATCACTATTATTGCTGGTGGTGCTCGGGTTATTCAAAACATTGAGAATCTCAATGTGGCTGTTAACCTTTTACTGGGGTCCCCTATTGTAAGAAACCGCGACTTATATAATTGAAGACGCCCAGACGGGATCAGATATGGGATCCAAAGCCTTGAATCAGAGCCCGCGAAAGACGTACAAAACTTGACTCATCAAGTAATTCCTTCCTACAATGTAGCGTTGCACACGTCAAGCCCATATCCTAATTCAAGCCCATATCCCAATGCGTTTTGGTCTCCGAGTGGTGGCTCAAAGTCGTTCAGAAATATCGAATGAATCGTTGTTTCCTGGTTGCTGGGTTTGTTTTTTATTGTTCTTCATTGCCATTCACCACCGGAAATGTCCCCTGCGGTGCAGGGAAGACTGTGGTTGGAAGTAACACCAATTGGTGCCAACATGTGCCAACCAAAATAGCGTAGTCAAACTTAGGAGTGCCAACAGCCAGCAGTATGCCGGATTGTAAACTCAGTGTGCGTTTGTGTCTATGGTTGAGTCTTTTTATTCACCATTCAATGGTACGGCACTTGAAATCCAAGTTGTGCCTTCGGACTGTGATAGTAGGATTGTGATCGTAGTTGGTGAATCCATCCGTTTGGTTGGCGTGATTCTCCAATCATTCTTGCAAAAATGTGCATTTAGTGAATACGCAAACAGTATGTATCGATGTATGCATGCCGCATGTTTATGTGGATTTGTAGTTCGTACACATTGATCGGTTTTGTTCAATGAGACCCTACATCATACGTTGACTACATGTTCCCTGTACACATAAACTCAGATCCCCTCTCTATACACCGGACCTCCAAATCTGATGATTTTATTGTGGGCAAACTCACCAGTTGGGTATGATTCTGACGCATGGCCTTTGTTTTATGTTTAGTGGCACCGGGATGCGCTTTTTGTTGCGAGATTCTAAACTGCTAAAGCATCAATTAGATATCTTATTAGCCATGACTAAGCGTCATGAACTTTCATGAATCATGATTAACCATCATTAGCCAATGAGTTAATCATCATCTTAAGCAGCTTATTCATCAGCTTGTTCACCATCCTTTTCAGACCACGACCGTCCGGGAGCCCCGGCTCGCCAAAGCCGCCCCCGATTCCCGAGGAAACCACTTTCTGTGGAGGTAACCAGGTGCCAAGCTGAGCGACATAAACTGGGACCACCCCAAATCATCCATTGCTATTTTTAGTAACCAACCAGCCGTAACACCCATGTCCTAGAAAAGGGACGATTTCCCCATGAAAAATGCAGGGTAGCTGGAAATGGCAGAACCAGCTGGTCCAGGCGCACGAAAAACTACCAGCTGAGCGCCATTGTCGTTAGACAATGCTCATAGGGGTAACCCCAGCATACCACAGCTATCATTCAGTTTATTCACTATTTATAGGAAATAAATCAATTATCTTGGGGGTTCCCTACTTTAAGAAACCACCATATTGACCTACAAACCTGGGTCATTTGATTAATCTATCAGCACCATGGCACCCCCCACGTGTCCAATGACCTGGCAACACCTGTTCAACCTTTAGCACGTCACCCCATCAAAGGCGGTGGCACGGTCGTTTTCGTTTTTTAGCTGTGCCCGTTGCTGTTCAAAACCCCCCCTGGGGGCCCTCGCCAACTGGGAAATTGATTGTTTATTCCTCGATGGGATTGCACCATGATCCGACCTACGTATGTTTCAATATGTTTCATGGTTATTTCTTGTTAGATGATGAATTCCCGTTCCTTGTAGCATCATCCAATGCTGGATGCTTATACTCTTGATGTGGTCACCACTGATGTTGTGCCTAATTGCAGAGGTTGTTGGCTAATGAGCAAGGGCCACCCTCTAGCAGTCTCTAGCACCACCCTCTAGCACCACCCTCAACCACGCCTTATGGATAACCAATCATTTCCCTATCGCCGTCGATACAGCTATTCGGAAGTCGCCAGGCGTTCATTTGGAGCATGGACAAGCGTGTCCTGGCCGAACATTCTCCGAGGGCAAAAGTCAAAAGTCCTTTTAGATGGTACCTGCGGGTACACAAGGCTCCATGCAAAACGATCAGGATGGCAAGGTTATCAAGAATTATTGATTGATAATGGATCATTGAGAATGGCGAGTTGACAGTGGTTAATCATTCTCAGTAGTGTTCAAAAATGGTTGCGAGTAGCTAAGAAAGGTTGGTACTGCTTATGAGCATTGATAGTGGTTGATTCCGGTAAGGGGAAACCTATCAAGTTTAACAACGTGTTTCGCAGTGAGCAACCAATCAATTAAATAAAAAATCTCTCAAGGCGAAACCAGATGACTAGAGTTGAGCGAGCACTGAGCAAGTTCAACCGCGTGCGTGCTGTCTCAATTGCATTGTAAGTCATAGCAGTCGGCCATGTTTGTTCAGGGTCTTACAGCAAGGCCTATAGCAGCTGGTACATGTTGGATTTGCAGGGGCAGAAAACCTAGTGGAACCCTGGTTGGATGCGTCTTACTCACAGGTTCCATGTTCCGCAGAAAGTCACCTCGCTTGAAAGGTTCCATGCCGTTGTCAAAGGCCATGATCTGTGATAAGTATCAGCGGCCTGCTGAAAAAATCACCAATGTTGAGTTCTGATGAGCTCATTTGGTACCAACATGGCTATGGGTCAATATTAACCAACCAACTAATGGGGGATTTCCACCAACAATAATAAGGGAAACAATGGTTAATAGAGGGAGAACCAGGGGTACGGGGTTTTGACCTACAGCCATTTGGTACCAACATCAGAATGATTCTATATGTTAAAGCCAGGCATGTTGTTTCGCTGAAAGGTGGACGTACCCCAAGTATCCCAAAACTGTCCAGGAAGAACCAGAACAACAACAAAGAGAAGCAAAGGCAACCCCAACACTGACAACAAGAAATACATGCTCGACAACAAGACAAATTGTGGTTTCTCAAAATAGGGGTACCCCTAGTCGTTCTTTATCATCCACTTTTCAGACTTCTAGTGATAAACCCACCATTCTTTGGGTTTCCCATTTTGAGAAACACGGATCACCAGCTTTTGGTTCATGGTGATTCATTAACATGGATCTATAGCCAGTAGGAAACATGTTCACAAGAGCTAGCTGGTGGTTGGGAGGCAGCGGTTCGGAGCCAGGGGTATCCCTGTTTCCCTTTAAAAGCTGGGGAGCTACCAGGGAGATAATTAGACAATGATGCCTTTGAGCCGCTATCTTGGTAGACTTTTCTGTTCTCCACCTAAAACGGGTGTGGGATTCAATGCTTCGGCATCGGTTTCACACCATGAGACGTCCGCAGGGGAGCTACCAGGAGTGGTGCAACCAGATCGTGGATAGAGCTAACCAGATCACAAGAATAACCGCGCCATCGCCATGCCTACAAACCAAAATCCAACGCACCAGGGCTTGCCACAAGGCGTGCCCTCCTGCTTCTCTAAGTTGATAGGGCAACTACATGTCTACTAGTTCTGGTAGATAGAATGTAGATAGCATTAAATAGTTTCTTAAATGGTTCAAATAGCTTCTTAAATGGCCTCATTAAATGGCTTCTCAAATGGCTTTAATAGCTTCTTAAATGGTTCAAATAGCTTCTTGAATGGCTTAAAATGGCGCAAATAGCTTCTGAAATGGCTTAAATAGCTTCTGAAATGGCCTAAATAGCTTCTAAAATGGCCTAAATAGCTTCTAAAATGGCTAGCCCCACCAGCAGCACGGCTTGGCGCTAAGGACAAGTGGTGTTGTTGGCTCCCACCGAAGGCGGTGGTTGGGAGAACCAGACTGGGACCATTCAGTGCCATGGTTGGAAGCGGGGGATTCGGCTGTGGTAAGTTGGTCGTTGGAGCCAGCGGCCTGGTCAGTGGCATTGTGACAATGACACTTTCATTTTCGTGGTTGAAATTGCTATTAATTGGTTTGAAAGATGTTTAATGTTCACCAATATTTAAGGATTGCCAGCAGGCAAAGCCCACAGACGGTCACCAAAAGAAAAGAATATTTAAGGCTAGTGGGTTGGTTGACTTGCGCACATTTTTCGTAGTGGTGGTGAGTACGACCAACCAGATGATGATGAGCACTGTACCTGAGAGCGTTTGTCACCAGGTCACTTCTTGCTACCCAGCAGTTTCATTCTCAAAACCTGCCATGGAGCAGACTATCGGTCAAGGGGGCCCCCAACCATGGCTAGAGCTGTGTTTATAAGCCATTTAACCATGCTTAGTGCTGATAAACAATGATTATACGCGATTGTAAGTAGGTTGATTTGCCTAACTTTATTAACTCAGATGATTTCTACCAGGGCGTGAACTACCCCAACTTATAACTGCTGGGGGCCCGGTCCCTTGTATTGTTACCGCCACAGGACTCACAGCATCGTCCCCATGAGGCCCAGCCTTCCAGCGGCTGAGGCAATTTGCTCTGAAAGAAGCCACGGAATTGGAAGACACCGTGAGTCCCAGGCCACACACTGGTTGTTGGTTGGTTGGCTGGTGGATTTCCATGTTGGAGAGCCTACCCCTGGGAGGAGAACACTGTTTTGCCGACTAGCTGACCAACCAACCAAGCAACCAACCCACTACAGGAATCTACCAGCCTTGATCCTCTGCGGGCTTTCCAGGATTCACAAGAGTGAGAGTGATATAGTTGGTTTCGCTGTTGTTTGCGACTGGTTTCGAGATGTCTTGAGCTTCCAACTCTGGCAAAGAAAGACCGCGACTCTTCGCAGTGTCCCGGTGCGTTCCTGGTGCGACTGGACACTGTAGACATGGGCTCTACCATTGCGGGTTGTGTCATTCTCGGGTGGTACCCAAGACTTGGACAAGCAGATGGAACTTCTTACCATGAAACACTGGGAACTTTGCGTATGTGAGGTCGGAACTAATCAACAGTTGAAATGTGTTTGAAAGGTTATTAATGTTGTGAAATGTTGTCAAAAGGTGGGAACAAACAATCAACAGGTACAACTCTTCACGGCTTGTACTGGCGCTCAGCATGGTCCATTGCCAAATGTCATGGCGAACATCCCAACCAATAATGTTGTGTCTATGACGGGGATGTGGACAGAAGTGGTGCCCAATGAATGGCCACAGCCATATCAATCCTACGTTCAAGACCCATCACGATGGATGCACCACATGTCACAGCATGTGAAGTAGTTGAATGATTATGGTTAATTCTGTTAAGATGTAATGTGTCAGTGGGTTTTGCTATATGCGTGATGGTGATGTTTTTTTGACATGTACTGTTTTGTATGCACGTGAATTGTAATGTGTGTTTGTTAAAGTATTTTTGTTGGGCTTATATGATTCAGTGAAACCTCTACCACATATAAGTAAGTCATAGAAGGGTCAGTCTCAACACATCAAACCCTGGACCACCCTGCAAAGCCATCTCTGACAAAATATTGCACGTCTCCTGCTGTCGATTCTGTCACCATGGGTCTATCCTTTTCAATACGTTCACCTCCATAAATCATCCAGTTGGTACAGACCTAAAAAAAATCCGGAAAACCTTCAGAAATGATAGTAAGGAAACCGCTTTCCTGAATAGACGCTAGGTCCATACCCATGAATAGGTTTATGACCCAAATGGCTTGGAACCCTTCCTGCAACCCAAACCTATAAGAAGGGAGGCTTCCAAGCGTCCCAACATGATGATTCTTTCCTAGGAAGATGCCGTCCGATGCACCACTGGTGGAGCCCCAACCCTGGGCTGGTTGAATTGTCATCAGGACAAGGTGGCCCCCCCCACTTATCGAAGTTGGGTCATGACTAAGGTAACTACCGGGCAAATGGTAGATGGAGCTAGTTGGATTGCTTATACCCACTTATAAGGTTTTGGGGCCTGTGTAACAGACATGGTAGATATAAGTAAAGTTAAATGGCCTCTTAATCAACTTATAACATCCTATAATGTTTGGGGCCCCACGTTGTAGATTCTTGAAGCCTCCACTCATCATCCTTGCCATGTTGAGTGGCAACCTTTCCCGCTGGCAGGTTGGAGTACGGCATTTGGTTGGAGAATGTGTGCCTTGGTGCTCGCTGGGATACCAGAGTGATACACATACGTAGGATGCTTTATGTAGTACAGAGTGGTACCCCCTACTTCGCTAAGTTGGTTTATTAGTGGGGTACCTACTACTTATGGTAGATATAACCATACTGAAATGGCTTTTTAACCAGCTTTGAACTGGGGGATACCCCTCTGTATGACTTCTAACTCTACAACTAGCAGTTAAGTACATGGCTCAGCTTCAATGGAATCCAACGCACATTGCTGGCTGGTTTTTCCGGTGTTCCGAGTCTTAGAGCCGTGTCAGAAATGCGCTGGGGGAATTTGTTGCATGATGTTTGATGGAGATCAGTACAGTATATTTCTTGGGCAGCTTTGGGGCTCCTTCACCCGCATGTGCGGAATGATGTGTTTTTTTAATCTTGAGTCAGGCGTTTTGATTGTGTAGAACAGTCAACTCATTTGATTCCGTAATGAAGTGAACGCGCCATGAATCATATGGATGTTGGTCGATTCCAGTTCCGAACGGTGACCTTTTTGAGTGCAATTGATTGGATCTCAGATGGGTAGTTTGTTAGATTTATTTGTTGTGGTGTCAGAAGCGGCTCTGATCAGCAACATATATTCTGTGAGAAGATTGCGGATGTCTCGTTTACTTTGCCTGTCCCAAGACTTTCCATTATTCCATTAGGATATATTAGGATATATTAGGATACAACTGGCTTGTTTAAACACCAGTCATCATGACATAGAAATATGTTCAAACACAGACTGGCTTTTATTTCCATTTAATGTTGGTTTCTGATTAGTGAACCGCCCCCCTAAAGTAATGAAAATAGATGAAACCAACAGGTAGATACTAATCAGAAACCAACATGAATAAGATATTCCTATGTTGCGTTGTGCACCCATCATGTCTACATCAAGCTGGTCACACCTACGTTTCAACACGGATCTCTGCGCACGTGGCGCATGGGTTCCCCTGCCTCCACAGGGCCTCCCTCTTCGATCTGGACGCCCTGACTCTGGAGGTGGGCGACATGTCAGCGTGTGATGACCGAAGTCAGTGACTTATCTGGGTGGATTACAGCTACTACCTTAGCAAAACCATGTTTTTTTTTTTCTATGGTTAGTAGTGTGGTTAGTAATTGTTGATAATAAGGGATAACGGTGGATTACAGCGACTACCTTGGCGTTTTAGGTTCATGGGTTGTTTTATTTGATTTGCTGATCTGTGTTCGCTTGATAGGGATGAACGCTTGATAGGGATGAACAATTGATGATGGCTATATATGACAGTATCTTTGCCACTGCCGTCGATAGGTTTTGCAATGGAAAGCCATTTTCAGTGGCGTACTTGGGACTTTTGATAAGTAAATTATTTGCTTACATGTTGTACTTGCATATGTACGGATAAAACGTAGAGATGCATCTATTTACAAGGATGCGTGTTGATACAAATTCTAGCTAGCAGCATATGTTGTCTTGCGTAATAGTTATAGCGTTGTTTTTTTTATCATGCCACGGAATTGTGACACGAGGTTGAGACTGAGAATGTGCAGGATGTCAATAATTTGGCTGTTGGATTGTTCGTGGCTACGTCAAGATTGCCAGACTAGTTGTTTCCACTGGGTTTTTGTTGTGGTTTCACCAGTTTGGGAGAAGAATGATAGATTTTGAAACCAATACCTTCTTTTTCGTCCCCCAAATAAGAAAGTAAGGACCAGTGGTTCAGTGAAGTCACAAACTTATTGAACACTTGGATTCTTGTCATTGGCGATCTTTCAAAGGACAAGGGGAAGGGAGGTCAGACCTAGAAAGGCCAACCAAAGTCGATGAAGGCTCACCACGAGTCATTAAAACTTGGATACGCTAGTGTCCACTTTTGCAGGTAAAACTAATGTTTTTGGATCAAGATGGATCATATGCCAAGACTGCGAATGGTGTTGTGCCAACTGGTAATCCCGGATATCTTATAGATGGTATATGTTACCTATATATCACATCTGCAACTATATTTACAGTATATACTAACAATATTTACCTACAAAATGACCCCTGACTTCATCGATACACCATGGAGTATCTTGGACATGACCCAACCACCCTGGCTGTTGGGATGTACTGGCGGCGCCAGCGCTGCAGGAGCTGGTGAGTCAAACCAACAAGGGCTGTGAAGACATTGGAAACGAGGCATCGGGGCGCGACCAGAACTGGTACCCAGCAGGGATGGCGCGAGGGAACTTGTTGGGATGTGACCTAACTGGTAGATGCAATGTACTTGCCGTAGTCGTGTTGACCAACCAATCGCGAACCTTTGGGGCACACCACATCGTGATTCGGACATTCCCATGATCTCATGATGGAGTGACCGAGCACTGCTCGCAACAGCATGATGTGAGCATGGCAACCAACAGAAATGGTGCGATGCAACCGGCGGAACTTTGATCCAAGGAGATCTTTGATCAAAACACTCTTTTGGTTGGTGATTTGATTAACATTTTTATTTTCCCTGGAAATGATTAACAAATGGTTGGTTGACTACGATTTTTCATAGGGGTGGTTCAACCACCAACCAGTCTTACATCGCCGTGAATCTCATCCAAAAATACCAGCCGATCTCACGCACAAGGATGAACGCTTCACTGGTTCACTGGTTGTCATCATTATTTTGTCGCAGACCCTGCAGTTGTTGCCATGTCACAACCCCTGTTCCACAGCTGGCCTGCGGCTCCATCAGGCTCCGTTGCTGCATTACCTGCGAGATGTCTTGGGTATCGTGGATAGCGGCGAGGAGTTGATGTCGAATTTGTGAAGGAGTGCCCCCCATGACCGGTGCAAGCTGTATGCCTGGGATGATTGTGACACTGGGAGATTGAAACATGAAGTTTCAGTTGTGTGATTTTCATGCCATGTTTGACCTCAAATTTCAAAGCGACAGCTATGTTTGAAAATGTTTGACATGTCGGTCAGTGGGTGATATGGGTTTTTGTGTCCCATCAACTCACTGGTCGAAACAGAAACGGGGGAGTTGCCACAATGGCAGTTTCATATCACGAATCATGTTTGGAATTTCAAAATGACCTCAAAAATTATGTGCATCCCTTGTTTTGAACAAGTTGAGGTTCAATTATCTTGAGGATGGGCCATTTTCAAAGGAATATGTTAATACAGATTCATACATATATGCGTATGTATGTACATGTAGAATATCTATTGCTATTTACATCTAGGCATTTATATTTATATATACAAAGGTACCTTGATATTTGACATGATCAAGATCCATAATCTGCATAGGCACATGTGCACATATGCGTGTTTTTTTTTTTCCTGTCTGAACTTTTCACACCGCCACAAGCTTTGCACAAACTGCCAGGTAAACGTTTCAGGGAGCACTGGGCAGCTCTTGCGAAAGCATCACACTGGGAGTTTTGAAGGATTCTCCACCCGAAAGATGGACCCCCCAACCATGAATAACTGTTTTATAAGTCACTTAACTGGGGTTAACTACCATGCAGTTATAACAAGGGATTATAATCCAACTTACATCTGGTGAGGGCTGTATGATGCGAGATTGACCACTGCCTGATACCCCTTCTGTTCACATGCCGGACATGAAAGATGAGTTTGACTGTGATGTTCGTTTCCCATAAGTTGGTGACTTGGAACCCTGGTACCTGTAAGTATGATCGAGTTCATGATACCTCTTCCAGAACTGCTTTTATGGGTGTTTCTCAAAATAGGATAAGCCCGAAATCATCCTTTATTAGCCAACTATAGTAACGAACCATCCATTCTTCGTGTTCCCAAGTTTGAGAAAGCACATATACAGTAACAGTTGTTTAGGCATTCTTGTTGGCAATTATCCCCTGTAATTAACCACTACAATTCCTTATGATTGCTTAGGAACTCCACCATATAGCCATGGGCCATGGTTGGTTGCAACCATATCGAAACATTATATCTATTAGATCCTTGAAGCCACAAAGTTCAAAGCTGGTCTCTTAGGCAATGAAAGCCTCAGTGGTTGTGCTGACGCAAAGCCCTACTGTGCCCCGGTTTCGTATCCGCTGGCCAGGGAGTTGTGGACCGCTCAGTGTTGGGATGCGTTGAGCTGTCATTAACCATATTTGACAATGAATATATACTCAGCATCAGTATTAATGATCATTAAATGGTCAAAGTCAGCTTTAATGATCATTACAGATCAATCAAGTGATTTAATAGATGGTTAACTAGCATATAAAGCCAATAACAAACCAGCATTAAACTCCATCAACAGTGCCAATCAACCTGGGCTGACCTCGGAGTGAGCTTTGCTGGTGACGACCGATGAGTTTGATAGACTGATTTGCTCTCAGAGTGACTCTTCACTGATGTGGCTGTGGGTCAAAACCCCGTACCCCTGGTTCCCCATCATTAACCATTGTTTCCCTTGTTAGTGTTGGTCATTATCAACCATTATTGGTTGGTTAATATTGACCCATAGCCATGTTTGCAGGACACTATGAATCACCCAACAAATGGGTAGATGAAACATCGCAGCAGTCCCGTGTGCCCCTGTGGCTCAGCATAGCAAGTGTAAGTGGTCAAGGAATCTCGCAACAGCCCGGGAGACCATTTTATGTTCACAACTTGCTTGGATGCAGCTGGGGTTATAGCTGGCATACAACTGAAGTTATAAAGCCTATGAGGTAGCTTATGACCCTACTAACCATGGTTAATTACCAGTCACTAATCGGGGATGCACATCCAAGTGCGGATGTGAATGAAAACCATGGTAACACAACTGGGAAATCATGACCTCAACCAGCGAGTGACCTTGACTTGAAATCATTCACACCAAAAATGGTGTGAATTTGTTGTTGTTCTTTGCATTATGTTTTACCTGCAACTAGCAAGATGTGGCGTTGAGCTGTCATTAACAATGACTATGGATATGTAATCAGTATTAGATTGTTATATAATGACATGGTTTACCTGCAACTAACAAGAAACACACTTTACCAATCTATAGGGTCCAGACTAAATCACAAGAGCTCATTGATTTGCCCTGCCAGTATTGCAGATGGATTTGAAATGGTGTTCTTTGATTACTACTAGCTTCTACGATGTTGTGTGGGTCATGACTTTATAGTTACCCAACATAGGCATTCAACATTGGCATAAGAGCAATGATGAGCCAATGCACGTTTAATCATGTCTCAATGATTCAACATTGACTCAACAATGATCAGCAAGTGCGTAATATGGTGACAACATCGATTCATCCCAACTGTTCCCCTTCGTAATTCAACATGGCGCTGAGGAAATTCATGTATTCTGTGCATCATTTACCAGTTGGGGATGTGCGATTTTGAGCCAGCATGTCCCCATGAACAAACAAAAGGTATATCAAGTGTGTACAAAGTCGGTTTGGCTGTGCACAGTGTAAGCCCAACACGCATCAGTTGTTTTCATAGTTCACAACTGTTCACTAATGACTGTTAGTATTGATTCCTATCCACTCTTCTGAGTGGCTGATCATGGTAACATTGGATAGGTCCCTCATTCGCAACACCAACTGCAAATGAGTCCAACAACTCCATTGAGTGCCATGAGTTTTCGTGATCATGAGTGGGGTATCTCACCATTAGGTTTCAGACTCGGGAAACGTCCTTTTTGCAACTCAAGGCTTGTTCATTCCCAAGGATGACCAACCCAAAGCTTTTCCCGCTGATGGCTTGAGATACACCCAGATGCTTTCATGGTGGGAAGGGTTTACCTTAATTCATTCACGTTATTTCTGAACCCAACAAAATCTATTTTGTTTGATTGCTAGAGGACCTTGATTGATCTTGAAAAAAGGGAAAAGCCAACCAAACACAAACAGATTGTAGCTATGGCCAAGGGTTTCAAACTTATATACATCGTCGGTGGTTTCTTGATGAAATGATTCACACCCCTACTACTTGCACTTAAGCGTGAGCAGTCATGATCCCATTTCTTTTCCAGGGTGCACGTTGTAAGACATGTCCCCCTTGCGTTGTTGCGAGGCAATTCTTTGACCAAAATGCCCTCATACGAAGCTTGGCAGAGTCCTTTTTTTTATTTGGTCTCTCATGGCAATTACTTTTCGGACATGTTTCATAGGGAACTATAGTGGTTAAATATGGGGGATAATAATCAACCATAGTGGTTAAACAACTACCATTTGGTGGTTTGATAAATATTGTTCATTTTCCCGACAATTGGGATACTTAGTTGATCAACCAGCATATTTTTTAAGAGGATATGGCTCCGGATCATCAACTAATGAATCTCCTGTGTGATACTGCCTGTTGAGATCAAGTTTCTGGGTGTACAACTCATTAACCTTAGTATGTTTCAGTGCTTCATGTCCCTCCGAGATAGTTAGTGGAATGCTTCCGGAATTCGATGGATTTTGTTGTTGATTTCCAAGCAGAACCAAGTCTCAGCAGGTTAACGTGTGACTGTTTCAAAAGGGATGGCGCTGCTATTGAAAGGGCACCATATGTGACAAGATGATACAAACCTCCACCAGCCATGACTATGCAGGCTGGTCACCCTCCACTGCATGGGGAAAGGAGGCTACCCGCTTTCAATCCGCCTGAACCGAAGCCCTGTGGTAGCCCATTTGGATCCCACAGATCCACTCTGTGGAGACAAACTGAGCCCCTCACCGCTGACGCTGGGCCGAAAGGATTCCTAGGCCATCAACGGAAAGGGGCTCGTCTGTGCACGCGGAAATCCCCTCGTCTGTGCACGCGGGCTTTGGTTGTGGCAGGCGTGGTACTTTGAGTGCATGTAGTCGTCCTGCATGTGCTTTCGGCACTGTAAATGGAACATCACCTGCTTGTCCGATTTCCTGCAAGTGTGACTTCGTGTAGCAGGCGTGGTACTTTAGATACATGCGCCTGTCTTCCACATGCTTTTCGCATTGTAAACGGAACATCAGCTGATTGCCAGACGTCTCGCAAGTGTGACTTTGTGCGGCAGGCGTGGTACTTTGAGTGCATGTAGTCGTCCTGCATGTGCTTTCGGCACTGTAAATGGAACATCACCTGCTTGTCCGATTTCCTGCAAGTGTGACTTCGTGTAGCAGGCGTGGTACTTTAGATACATGCGCCTGTCTTCCACATGCTTTTCGCATTGTAAACGGAACATCAGCTGATTGCCAGACGTCTCGCAAGTGTGACTTTGTGCGGCAGGCGTGGTACTTTGAGTGCATGTAGTCGTCCTGCATGTGCTTTCGGCACTGTAAATGGAACATCACCTGCTTGTGCGGTTTCCTGCAAGTGTGACTTCGTGTAGCAGGCGTGGTACTTTAGATACACGCGCCTGTCTTCCACATGCTTTTCGCATTGTAAACGGAACATCAGCTGATTGCCAGACGTCTCGCAAGTGTGACTTTGTGCGGCAGGCGTGGTACTTTGAGTGCATGTAGTCGTCCTGCATGTGCTTTCGGCACTGTAAATGGAACATCACCTGCTTGTCCGATTTCCTGCAAGTGTGACTTCGTGTAGCAGGCGTGGTACTTTAGATACATGCGCCTGTCTTCCACATGCTTTTCGCATTGTAAACGGAACATCAGCTGATTGCCAGACGTCTCGCAAGTGTGACTTTGTGCGGCAGGCGTGGTACTTTGAGTGCATGTAGTCGTCCTGCATGTGCTTTCGGCACTGTAAATGGAACATCACCTCCTAAGCCCCATCCGCTCGAAAACCCCATGTCCCCATCCGCTCCTAAACCCCATGTCCCCATGCCCCCCCCTAAGCCCCATGTCCCCATGTCCCCTGTCCCCAATGTTGACCCTAAATGGTGACTGGATAAGGACATGTGCGGAGCAGTTTTGCTGCCTTTCAATGCCCCCATCCCCCTAAACCCCATGTCCCCAAGTGCTTCCTTACCCCCACCCCATGTCCCTGTCCCCAATGTCAACCCTAAATGGTGAGCGGGTAAAGACATGCCTTTTTCAACATGCTTCGGGCACAAGAAAATTTGTGTCTGTTTGTGATTCTTTTGTAGTTAGTTCCCTACGCAATGTTCATAGTTAGTTTAACATGTCTTCGTAGCTTCTGTTGTCACTTGTTCATGGACTCTTCATACCTTGTCGGTATGGCTCAAGATTTAGCGTAGCCTGCGCTCTGGAAAACAACTGTCTCAGCCGTCGCCTGCAGTGTGTTTGGGACCAGATCTTACGGTGTTAGATCAGGGAACCTTTAAGGGGAATAAACCCTCAAAGTGGTAGCGGAGCCGAGTGCTCCGGTTCCGTCTACACGGACATACAATTTCTGTGTGCCCG
>VSDK01002806.1:123180-154155 GCA_009767595.1 Symbiodinium kawagutii | reverse complement strand
TGGTTTACACATCTATATATGTGTATTTATTGTTTTCTCCAAATCTAATTTTTTTCAAAAAAAATAATGTAAAAAAAGATAGTCACTGTGGCCTGACAAGGCCAGAACTTTTCCAGGTAAAACTAGAAATCTGTGGCCTGAAACAAGGCCAGAATTTTTCAGCAAGGATTGGAATTTTTTCACTAGGGGCTATAAAACTGGGGCCTGCAACAAGGCCAGCAAAATTATTCAGCCCCAAAAAAATCTCACAAAACCAGTTGTGTGAGAAAATCTCTGGGATTGAGGAAAAACAGGTTTTGTGACAAAATGGTTTTGTGATTTTTTCTCACAAGACCTGTTTTGTGAGAATTTTTTTCTCACAAAACCATTTTGTGAGAAATTTTTTCTCACAAAACAAACTTTGTGAGAAAAACAATTTTGTGAAAAAAATATCACAAAACCATTTTGTGAGATTTTTTTCTCGCAAAACCTGTTTTGTGAGAATTTTTTTCTCACAAAACCATTTCGGGAGAAAATTTTTCTCACAAAACCTGTTTTGTGAGAATTTTTTTCTCACAAAACCATTTTGTGAGAAATTTTTTCTCACAAAACACATTTTGTGAGAAAAATTGGGTTTGAGAAAAAAAACATGTGAGAATTTTTTTCTCACAAAACCATTTCGTGAGAAATTTTTTCTCACAAAACCTGTTTTGTGAGAATTTTTTTCTCACAAAACAGGTTTTGTGAGAAAAAAAATTAGTTTTGACCAAAAACATTTTTTTCCAGTTACAGCTGGAACTTTTCTGGCCTTGCTTCAGGCCACAGTTTTCCAGTCACAGCTGGATTTTTTCTGCCCTTGCTTCAGGCCCCAGTTTTAGTCACTGCTGGAACTTTTCTAGCCTTGCTTCAGGCCACAGTTTTCTAGTCACTGCTGGAAATTTTTTGGCCTTGTTTCAGGCCACAGTTTTCCAGTTGCCTACTGGAAATTTTCTGGCCTTGTTTCAGGCCCCAGTTTTCCAGTTACCTGCTCGAAAATTTTGGCCTTGTTTCAGGCCCCAGTTTTCCAGCTACCTACTGGAATTTTCTGGCCTTGTTTCAGGCCCCAGTTTTCCAGTTACCCACTGCAAATTTTCTGGCTTTGTTTCAGGCCACAGTTTTCCAATTACCTACTGGAAATTTTCTGGCCTTGTTTCAGGCCCCAGTTTTCCAATTACCTACTGGTAAATTTTGGCCTTGCTTCAGGCCACAGTTTTCCAGTCACAGCTGGATTTTTTCTGCCCTTGCTTCAGGCCCCAGTTTTAGTCACTGCTGGAACTTTTCTAGCCTTGCTTCAGGCCACAGTTTTCTAGTCACTGCTGGAACTTTTCTGGCCTTGCTTCAGGCCACAGTTTTCCAGTTCCTGCTGGAATTTTCCTGGCCTTTTTTCAGGCCACTGTTTTCCCACTTACCTTCCAAAAATCTGGCCTTGTTTCAAGCCTCTGTAATTTAAGAATCAAATTCCTATATATAGATTTTTTTATTTATATATATGGGTATATATTTATATATTTTTTTTGAAAAATATTTTTCTATTTAAAAAGGACAAAATATATTCATTTAAAAACATATTAATTAAATGTTTTATTGATATTACTTTTTTCTTTTCCAATATTGGCTCCCTCAGGAGCAAGTCTGCTGCACTGGTGGCAGCAAGCCCATGCTGGGCCTATACCATAGCCAAAATTGCAAAAATCTGGCTTTGTTTCAAGCCTCTGGCTTTGTTTCAAGCCTTACTTTTGCTTTGGGGAAGAGGGGCTCTCTGTCCTGGAGCCAGACTCCTCCTCCTCCTCTTCCACTTCCTCTTTGGCAGCTTCCTCCTCCTCCTCCTCCTCTTCTTCACTGTCGTACTCCTCCTCCTCCTCATCCAGAGCTCTGGCACTCCTTGGCTTTTTTTCAAGCCTCAGCCCAGAGTCGACAGAGCTTGCCCTGCCTCTCACTTTCTTAAGGCTTGGGCTGAGGAAGCTGCCCTTGCCAGCTGGTTTTGTTCCAAGCCTCTGCTGCTCTTCATACCTTTTCTTCTTCTCTTCCAGCTCCTGCTTCCACTTGCTGCATCTCCTGCATTGCCTTCATTTGCGCTTCCAGCCTTTCCTGGTGCTCCTGCCTTTCTGCCATGACCTTCTCCTGTGCCTGGCGCACTCCCTCCTCCATTTCCTTCATGCGCTTCCATCTTTGAGATCCCACTCTCATCTCCTCCTCCTGGTTTTTGGGATACCACCCCCTCTTTTCGTAGGCTTCCCTTTTGGCCTGCACCTCTGGGTTGTTAGCCCTCTGTACCTTCCTCTCTGTGCGGTTCCTTCTTCCCCTGCTCTCCTGCCACTGAGGTTTGTAGGCAGTCCTTCCTCCCATCTCCTCCTCATATAGCTGCTCTGCAGCCCTTCTTTGTTCCTGCTGGTCCTCCCACCACTCCTGATCCCACCAGCTCTGCTCCTCCGACTCCTTGCTCTTGGCTTTTCCTTTGCCTTTTCTTCCTCCCTTTCCTCCTCCTTTCTTGCCGCTGGCTTTGTTCCAAGCCTCTCTCCCTCCTCCCTTTCCCTTTCCTTTTCCTCCCCCTTTTCCTTTCTTTCCTCCTCCACTTCCTTTTCCTCCTTTTGTTCCTCTTTCTTCTCTACTTCTTGAGACCTCTCTGTCTCTGTCTTGTTCTTGCTGCCTTCTTGAAGGCCCAAAGACAGGCCTGTGTCTTGGCTCTGTCTCTGAGCTGGTGTCCCTGGGCATGGCTTTGTTTCAAGCCTCCTGCCAAGGCACCTACTGGGTATTTGTTTCCTTAGGCCTTGGCTTTGTTTCAAGCCTCTGCCTATCCACTTGGAAAAAAAACAGCTGCAGTTTGTTCCTTGAAGCCAACAGCTGCAGAGGTGAGTGCAGTTGTTTCCATTTTTCCTACCAGCTCTGAAGATCCCCTTATTGATTCCAATTGTAAACATTCCCTTATGAATTATATCCCTTGACTATGATCCCCATTACTTCCTTCATTGTTTCTTCCATCTTTTGAGGGTTCCTGTCCTTGCATGCTTTTCCCACAACTGCTCGTCCCCCTGCCCTACCTTCAGCTTTATTTTTTCCTTGGCAAACTTATTAATCAAAACTATGATTGGTGAAACCTAGGCTTTGTTTCAAGCCTCCTGCCAGGGTACCCAGTAGGTATTCAGTTTCTCAGGCTTTGGCTTTGTTTCAAGCCTTTGCCTTCTATACCCTTGGCAAAAAAATGGCTTCTGCTTGAGACCTGTAGCTTTGTTTCAAGCTTCCTTTTCAAAAGGCTGATAAAACACCATGTTGGATCTATCAAATCGGGATTGATAAATCACCTTATTTTTTATCAATCCTGGATTGAAAAAAAGCTGAGAAAATTCACCTTCATTTTTCAATCTTGTTGAGATTGAAAAAAACCAATCCAGATTGATCCTGGATTGAAAAATGGTGGAGATTGATCCCCGATCAATCCAGATTGAAAAAATCAATCTGGATTGATTTTTTTCAATATCGGATCCTCAGGGTTGTAAGAGATGATCGGTCGAGCTGCAAGGAAGAGTTTCTTCTTCTTCATGAGGATGTAGGAGATGGGACACGCCGCATGTTGATTGATGCCCCACTTGTATCGCTTGAGCCATGATGCGTTCGCCAGCTTGTGCAGGTACTGGGTGGCCTGAGGTGGTGTCAGCGGCAAATGGTCATAGACCTGATGGTCACCGAAGGTGGACTTCAGTACATGCCAGTAGAGATTGGGACAATAGACATGGGTTGATGAGGCAGCATGGTCCCGACAGTGGACCACCAGATCACGGAGAACTCTCTGAAGGTACTTGACATCATCATGAGCCAGCCACTGGGAGGCGGTGGCAAGATGTTCTGGCCAATTGTGAACGGAGGTAGTCGTGCCACATGTCAAAGGTCACCTCAAACATGGAAAAATGACGAGTCCACTTCTGCAGGGTCGGCCAGGTGGTGTCGAGGTAGTGTTGAAAGGTGGGATAGACTTGCGTCCTGGCGTGAGTTGCCATGTAGGAACGTAGTTTGGAAGGAAGAGTCAATTGAGAGGCTGGGGAAGCAATGTGTCGGTGACCATGATGATTGGTGGTTTCAAGGGCAGGGTGAAGTCGGAGAAAGGACTCACAAGGGCATGTAGGTGGGATATGCCAGTCGAAATGGCTCATCCAACGAAAGTGGCTGAAGATGGATGTTTCGAGAACTGCATGTTTGCCAGAGGTGATAGTGCAGCTGGGAACGCAAAAGGTAGGCATCCAGGGTTTGGCTTTGAGAGCAGTTGGCGTAGCCAGTACTTGGTGTTCTTGGCGAACTGCCGGTGGCTGAGAAGGGGCAAGATGAGTGGTCTGGGTGTGGGAGGTAGGGGATGTTGTCGAAACTCGATGATCTTGCGCAAGATGCTGCGGACTCGGGTGCGAGGTGGATCGTCCATGGAGAGAGAGAGGCGATTGAAGCTGTAGAGGTGCTCAGCATGGAACTCGTTGCTACGGAGACGTCGTTGCATGTCAAAAGAACGATGGCTTTGCTCAGCAATCAAATGAAGAATGGTCCAAGCAGTTTGCTGCGTCGATAATGTAGGGTTGTACATGTGGAAGACTGCACGGGACCGGAGACGGCGGCGTAGACGAAGGGATTGTCGACGTCCGATGTGTCCTTGTTGAAGGACGGCACGATGAAGTGGTGGTGTGGAATGGGGCTTCTTGATGTTGCGGGTCATGATGAAAGGGTAGTTGAGTGGCGGTTGCCACAGTTGAATGAGGTGGCTCTCCAAAGTTCGGGTTTGAAGGGTGCTGTCAGTATGTTGCAGTGGAAAGGGAACATATAGGTGGTAGGTGTTGGTGTTGACAAGCCAGTGGAGTGCCAACTCGAAAGAAACTGGTTGATGTTAATGAAGTTGAAGGAGCTTGCGTTCACGAGTGTTTTGGCGGTGATGCAGGTGGCGGATGCTGCTGCCGATGTAAAGTTCAGTGCGATGAGGAGTGCCGAAATACTTGAAATCGGAAAAGCAAAGAAGGCCATAGACAACTTGAGGAATGGAAAACAATTGTTGCATGTCCCCAAAAGTAACAACATGTTTCAAGCAAGTTTTGTCAAACCGTCTGAGCCATTTTCGAGCCGAAGGCTGGAGCTGTTGCCTTCGAATTAAATTGAGGCCAGTGAAGGCCGCTGCTGTGCGGAAAAATTCTTTGGCTGCCAGTTCCACATGATAAGGAGGATGATGGTACCACAGCAAAAAACAAGCAAACAATGCTTGAAACATATCACGTGGAACTGCAGAGCCTGTAGAGGGTTCTAGTCATTCGGTCATCAGTACGATGGCGGCTGCCAAAATCTTGAGCAGTTCGTCCTTCTTCGCCTTTGCCGCCAAAGTGACCGGAAGTCCCAAGGAAGCAGCTTTGTCAGCAAACGTGGACTGTTGAGAAGCTGGAATCTTCTTCAGGATGGTGCCCAACTTGGTCAGGTAGGTCTTGAAGCCAGTGGCATGTGCCTCTGGAATGGAAAGCTTATCGATCCATTGGTCCACTGCCGTCTTGGTGTGGCTGGTGGGTGCAGTGCGGTCCAAAGGTCTGGCTGCTGGGGTACCAGACAGTTCCAAGATAGCCTGGTTGATGGCCGTGGAAGTGAGGGCCGTCGAATTGGAAGCTGGGGCTGCTGCAGGGGCACTTTTGGGAGCTGAAGATGCAGCTGCTTTTTCTCGTTGCTGGCGTTCTTGACGTGCCAGGAAGCCTTTGGCATACTCGGTAATGGGTTTGGTGCGAGGATTGGTAGACGGAGGTGCTTGCTTGCGGCCGCTCTTGGTTGATGTGTCAGAGAGACGAGGTTTCTTCTTCGGGGGTCCGGTTGGTTCAGCATCATCATCAGCCTCAACTGGGAGGTCAGGTTCGTCTTCAGGTAGGCAGCCCTCTGACGGAGAGGGAATGGGAGAATCCAGTCCAGATTCAGGTGTCTCCGGGTCCTTGGAGCGCTTCTTCAGGGTGTCACGTTCTCGCTCCAATTCTTTGATGCGACTTTGAGCTGCTTGGAGGGACGTGTTGGAGAATGAGCCAAGAAAATCCGTGATGCCGTTGATCAAATGCTGAACACGTTTCTTCTTGACCTGGTTGGGGTCAGCGTCAGTGACCTGCAAGTTGTTCTGAGTACAGAAAGCTTGAGCCAGTTCATCCACGTCCAGGTGAAGCTCCCTCATCCGGAAGGTCAATTGATGAAGAAACACTGATTCCCGAATTGATCTGGCGAAGATCAGAGAATTGAACTTCCCATTGGCCAAAGACCTCAAGTGCCAATTCTGCCATCCCAGGTACGCAAGCTCATGCAGACGGAGATCCGTCACATCCCTGCCAGCAATGCCAATCTTCTGAGTCCAGGTGGTGGCGATGACTTTGCGAGGGAACTGCAAGCCGAACTGCTGGTGAGTGTCATAGTGAGTGTCACTGGAGATGAAAGATTTGGGAACATCAATCGTATGATGGCGTGTACCATGGGGGCTGCTGGGTTCACGATGACGAGGAAGTGGCGGTGGGGGGGTAGTCGGGGCAGCTGAGGCGGTAGACCAATTCGAAGAGTGTGCAGGAGACTCTTGACTGGACTGCCAGTGTCGCCATCCATGTTGCGACTGATCATCACGAGAGTTGCCTGAGTGCCATTGGTCACGATGGCCGCGATAGGATTGCCACGAGGTGTTCGACATGGCTGACAGGGAAAGGGGCAAGGCAACTGAGCAAGCTGTCTGAAGTAAAAAGAATGAACAAGTAGCATGAACTATAGGCAGAGAACGACTGAGGATATGAATCAAGAAGGATGAAAGGAAAGATGGTGAGTGAGTACTAATGAAAGTGGAACTTTATCAATCAAGTAAAAAGCAACACTACTATGAGACAAATGAAGACATTTAGAGATAACAATGACACTAAGGGAATGGTGGTTGAGCTTTTTCCTCGATGCAATGATCACATCCATGGTACACGTCTAAGTCCAGCATCAGCGTTTTCCTGATGGAGCTGAAGATCGTCGAGGTAGGTTGCCAGTAGTTCCGCTGATCTTGGGCAGCTGTGGAGCTGATGAACGCATTGGAGCGGTTTTTGGCGTAGCTGTCGAACTTTTTGCATTGGACGGCTTTGAAGCACGTGAGGTTGTCTCTTTATTGGGAGGTTGCAGCGTAGCTTTGATGTTGTGCCATTGGGTTTGGCACGACTTGACTGAATGCTGAAGGCGTTGGGACACAGCTTTCCACGATGGCCGGGCCACAGTGTCAGACTTGAGGTCGGTGAGGAGAGTAATCTGATCATCTGTCCATTCTTCTTCGGAGTCGGTGCCTGATGCTGGAGGTGCCCGCGGGCGTTTTGCACGTAGAGGAGGATCTGTTGGGGATGTGCGAGTAGGTGGCGTAGTAGGTGGGTCCACTGGTGCATGGGGTTCGTCAAGTTCCTCGGGTTCTTCAGGTTCATCAGGGACAGGGATCAAAGGTTGACGGCTGTTAGAAGCATCGGGTACCAGAGAAGAATGAGGTAGGTCATGAGGAGAAGGTGGAAAAATGGCAACTTGAAGTTCAACGTAGAAGTCATTGATGAGATCTCCTGCACGTTGGACATGGGATTGTGCCTGGCGAAGCTCATGCACCAAAGCATCCGCAGTGCGTGATCGAAGGGCAGCAGCAAACTCACGAGGGGCAGGCGAGGAGGCGTGCGACGAAGGAGGGGTGTCCATGGTGAGGATGCAACGAGCGAGTTTGAGAATATCCGCTGGAAATTCGACGGGTATGAGGGGAAAGTGGAAGGATGACATATCTGGGGTTGAACTGAGGTTGACACTTCTGATGTTAAATCTGAGATCCAACGGAGCAATTGTGAACATTGCAAATCACTGAGGCTGCGGACTGATTTTTCCAGCGCTGCGAAGAGGTGCATCATCCACAGACGATGAAGTATGGTACAGGCTGAGGATCACGAGCTCAAAGTGACACTGGAGGTGTCAATCATGGGGGGAGGTTCATAGGTCTTCGATGCAGATGAGCGGGTTTCGGTTGAGTGTGCTGCTGGACCAGGTACAAGTAATCCAATGTTGAACGTGCCGCGTGGAAGCACCATCGTCGTTCTTTGGAGTTGTGAGTGACAGCATGATGATTGCAGTCCCGCTGCTCTTGCCATACCCCTCCTTGATCAACGCGGCGGTGAGTAGCCCATTGGGCGCCGGACACAATGACATCATGTTGATTCTTCCCGCTTTTGGACCTTTCCACGATTTTCTTCAAGTGTTGTTCATCACGATGTTGCACATAATCAGCAATGATATGCCCTGCCGCGAAGAAGCCGTTCACTGGGAAGTCACCAGGAAGCTGATGGGGCCAAAAGATCGTATCAACACAGGTTGGCAACACAAAGCCCAAGTTGAGGATACCCAACAGTCCTTCAGTACTTGTGGCATGATAATAGCGATAGTGGGCCTGAGCAGTTGCTCCCGGTGGGCGATCCGGATTCATGGGCATGTTTCGTAATTGAAATGCCCAGATGTGGTGGTTGTTGTGATGAAGTACTGAAAGCCACTCATGCAATGCTGGTAGTTGAACCTGGCAGCCAGGAGTAGCTTCACAAACGGGATCAAAAGTTCTTGAGTGGGGATCTCCTGCAGGTGGTTCATGCTAGTTTCGAACCATTCCACGGCAGTTTTCACCTCCGGGGTGGATGATGTCAGCTTGTTCAGCGTTCTGACCATTGGTAGAACTCGGGTGGCTCGAGATTTGAAGTCATTGAGCTCATCACGGAGGTCGTTGTACACAAAGCTGGTGAATTTCTCCATGGGGCGGAGATCTTCCAAAGTGGGTCCAGGGTCCGTAGGCATAGACTGATGAAGAGCTTGGACCGCTTTGTGCAAGTGATCACTCGATGGGGTGGGAACAGCAGGTGGTGAGGGTGATGGGGGATTGGGAGGTGGTGGAAGGGGTGGTGGTTGGCCTGGATGGGGAGTAGGTGGAGCAGGTGGAAAAGGAGGGGGCTGTCGCCATTGTTGTCCCCAGTCGTCCCAAGGTGAGTTGTCAACTCGATTGCCTCGTCTGACATTGTGAGGTGCTCTTGGTGCATCATCATCGTCTGAGGAACCCGGTTGTTGTTGACGTGGTCGAGGTGCTGGTCGATGATCTCGAGGTCTTGGTGGCGAGTTCTTGGGATGTGCAGGTCGCTGTTTTCCAAAGTGCAAAGCACGGCCTGGTGGTGGTGTCACAGTCGCAGGTGTGCTCTTGGTAAAGAGTGTAAGGGGTGGAATGGTATGTGGAGCCGGTGTCAGCCGAACTGTAGTGCCACCTGAAATGGTATGTGGAGATGGTTGTGGAAATGTTGCGCGTGGAGTGGAACGGGATGTAGCTGGTGACACTGTAGGTGATGGTGGGGTGGTGAACTGTCGGCGGGGCTTGAGAACTGGTCGTACAGAGTGAGCTGGACGGGTTCTTGGAAGTGCTGATGTAGTGGTCTGTTTAGGTAGTGCCGTCGGAGGTTGTTCTCGATGGCTGCTGGAGAATACAGAGATGTTGGGACGTACAGCAAGTGCTGATGGAGGTGGTGCCGGAAGTCGTTTGGCTGGAGTAGGTGATCTGGCTCGTTTCGGTGGGGTGGGTGATCTGGCTCTTCTTGCCTGAGCAGGTGATGTGTCACGTCGAGGTCTGCGGCGTGATCGAGATCTGGATCTGCGTCGTGGTCTGGAGCTTGACGGACTTCTTCGGCGGCGTCGTAACGATCGCTTCTTGGAAGGAGATCGTCTGCGAGGTTGATGTGGAGACTTCTGAGAACGGGGAATGGCTGTGGTAGCAGCTGGTTGGTCGAGATGGTGTGAAGCCGGAATAGTGGGCACGGATGGTGAAGCATGTGGAACTGTAGCCGATGTGTGAGAGGGCATGGAGGTTGGGCATGGCGTTGACTGGGAAGTAGTGCCCTCTTGAGTGGCTGGTTGGTGTGAAGTAGCTGGATGCAGTGATTGGGTGGTTGAGGGTGAGAAAGGTGTCGGTATAGTTGGTTGTGGACGTAGATCAGGAGATAGTCGTCGGTGTCGATGAGGATTGCATAGAAGTGAAATGGTCCGGAGTTGGATGGTGAGTAGGCCCAAACACCGAGTTCGGTACCCCGCCATGTTGGGGCACGGACATGAACTGAGGAGGGTACTGAGGCCCAGACATCATGGGCTGAGTGGGTGACATCATCTGCTGCGGAGGGTTCATGACCTGAGGATGGATGCCGGGGACATTGTGCTGGATCGGTGACATCATTGGCGAGGACATCATCGGTGGCATCGAGGTGATCCCGGTAGGAGTCATCGACATGGTTGATGGCGGTGCCGTCGAAGATGCGCATGGGTAGCAGCCAAAGGCAGATGGAAAGCCGAAGGGCCACGACATGGCAAAGAGCGGAAGAAAGAACACACAGAAGAACAGTATGGTATGTACCAGGTTGAATCTGGGCATAGTGACTCAGTGCTGATATTTCTAGCTATGAGAGCACATAACTGCTGTGATCATAGCAACCATGAGAGCACATAAATACTGTGATCATGGTGTCTGGTTCGATTCTGGGCATAAATGGGTTGTTTGTACTGCGTGGTTAAACCTGGGCAAGCATTCGAATCTGCAATGATCGAAATCTGTATCACGGCTTCACAATGTGTAGCAACACATTAGAGGGGCGGACGAACCGCAAAAGCTGCACCATTGGTGAAATCTCAAATCAGGTTCCCCATCCTCGAAAGGACAGTACTGCTCGGGCAACCTAGAGGGATGGGCCACGAGGCGAAATTCACACACTGAGTAAATGCCAAGGCATAAGGTGAAATGAGATGATATGATGTTTTGGTTATAAAGTCATCTGGTTGCAACCTTGGACGAGTGAACTCTCAACACACGACTGCAGCGGTGGGCAACGGCTTCGCAGGTAACTTCTCTGATTACACGGCTTGTCACTGAAGCAACAGCAATGGAACCACAGGCGAAACCAGATTAGTTGTTTGTGCAGGTACAGGAAACTGGCCAAGTTTCCCTTCCCACTCATGTCCACAGCTTCGTTGCGTGTGGTTAGGACATGAGTGCCACACGCCCCTGCGCTTTTTTCAATTCAAAGTATCCCCTGGAGACGGGGTTTGACACACACACACACACACACAGACAGTGAATTCAGTTGGACCCTTCGGCCGTTCAGACTACGCCATTCTTGCGGATACGTTTCACAGAATACAAGGCCCGCATGTGCGAAAAATATATGTTTGCCAACTCTTGGATCTTGGATATTGAAAAGTGCCGCTGCAACTTTGCCGAAACTACTCTGATTGGCTGTTGATTCATGGGTCTGCACTGGGTGGAAATGGTATTTGGGCTGATGAGGCTGATGAGGCTGATGAGTAAAATCACTTTGCTCAAACCTTTGCCAACTTCACCCTGCAATCGACATGCTGGTGACTCAAGAACTCCGGTCCATGTTTCTGGCACCTCAGAAGTACTGATCCTCAGTTGAATGAAACGGCTGGGATTCAAAAAGAGTACTGCAAACTTAGCTACAACAGCTTGAGGTTTCTGTAAGCATCCATATTGGGGCTTCTTTGCCTGCTAATGGCCACGTCATGTCCCAGGAATCAGGTTCCAACAATCTTGCACCTTTACACCTAAAAAGCAGATCATGCTATATTGCATGGTGATGGCTTTCATCAATCAAAATCATCACTACTGTAGCGTGCTCGTAGCACCATACGTCAAAGACACGACACAATATAATGAAATATAACTTTATACAATGAAATATGGTCATAATGTGGCATACAATTTCATAATCACAAGACACGCAATTCAAATCACACTGCGGTACCGCATGTCAAAGAGTGAAATAGGATCATAATAAACCATAATAGATCATCACCATTTGAATATGATCATACTGATAATATGGCATTTGCTGAAATATGACATCAGTGAAATATGATCATCATCGTATGTAAGATCTCACTGGTGTCATATTTCAGCGCCACCACAGCGCAGCTGTAGCATCTTCACCGCAACTCATCAAGAACACGCAAATGTGGCTGCTGTGGCGCGAAAACCAGCAGCCATCAACTACCGAGGTGTCATGTGGTGTCATACCAAATGTCAGGCCAAGGCCAAGGAATTTATATTTGCAAATGAGCTCTAAGATCGTGGAAGCATCATGAACGCTCATGAATCATCATGAATCACATGCCTCCAAAATACCAAAGGTAATTCATCATGACTATGCAAAAACGCTGCCAACATCGCACTTGATCTCTCTCTCTCTCTCTCTCTGTCGCCATCACTTGATCATGTATCATGTGATTGTCTATTTACACTCTGCCGGTCTGTTCCAGGATGGTTTCAGTCTTGGGCGATGCGTACTTAATTTCCACATTGGTTTCACTAGACCCGAAGAAACCAGGTGGTAGACCACCCCGAAACAACAAGTAACTATGGTAACAACTGCCATCATCATCAACAGGATTGAAAACCCAGCGGGCCCAATGCAAATGTCAGTCCCTCCATTCCGCCGAGCATCTCGGTTTTTGAAGCGCACGCCTTAAATTTCTGCCACGTTTGACAGCCCCCACCAAGCAGCATGGTCCTACATGATTCTACTGTCCAACCTCCTGCTAGCTCCGCTCAGAATCTCAGAAGCGGACTGCAACAAAGGGCACGACATCCAGCAGGTCCACTGCTGCCTCGCCAGCGGAGGTCAGCCGCATGGCCGCTGTAGCGGTTCGCTGAGCGGGCGGGGGGAAGTTTGATCTGGCCAGCACGTCGTAGCACATCAAAATGGGTCTTGAAAGGCATCCGATGTGCTGGACACGATGAACTGATGGCCAAGAAATAGTGAACAATCAAAGCACTTGTAATTTAATTATGGTAATCTGGTAGTATCCTGAATCACAGTAACTGCCGGGCCTTTTCTCTCTCCTGCAGAACAGCCAATCACAATGGAAATGCCATGGAACCACATCCCACATGTCCAACAAATTGTGATAACCCTTGGATTGAAGCGGCCACCAAGCCCCGAGTTGCCGGGTATGCAGTTTATTGATGCTTCAAGACACATTCAACCATCCCAAAATATCTTTTCCCCGTCAGAATCCCTTCAACAAATAGATGGGTGCTTTGCATTCCTTATTGGTGCAAAACAGTAGGCAAAAATGCAAATCTCTTCCACAATTCTACTCAATCCCCTATCTGGTAGTAAGGGATTCCCAATGTAGGTTCATGATATGTCTCAAATGTTCCCAAGTGACCCCACACGATCCCAAATGATCCCAAATGATCCCAAGATGATCCCGGTTGATTTTCTGTTGCTTGGCTCCCCAGCCTCCTGTGCATCTGTACCAGCCTCAGGTGAACATTTTCTTACGCCATCCCTTCGCAACTGCCATGGTGACAGCCCATACAGTGAGGAAAGGATGTCAATCAAGAAGAAAATATTAGGATTGAGCTCAACAAGTCTTCAAAACATGAGATTGAGCATCGCATTTTCGAGTCCAACGAGCTCTATGTTCAATCAACAAGTCTTCAAAACATGAGATTGAGCATGGAAGAGTTTCGATTCAAACGCTTGGTCATGTTTGACTGCTGCTTGGTTGCTGTGTGGTTGTTTCTGATCCCGAAATCTCAACTTAGATATTTAACATCCCTTGGTCAACCAACAAATTGTTACAGTAATCATTGTTGGGGAAAATAAACAATGTCAATCAAACCACCAACCAGTAGATGTTCAACCATCACTGTTGTTGCTTATTATCTCTATCATAAAGAACAACATTTATCACTCTTTGTCACTCCATGTTGGTGGCTCTGACCCGCCATTTTCGGCCAAGTCAATGCCGGGACAGCCTGAGAGCCACGCCAAAAGCACAGTCATCAAACCCAAAGCCTTGGACAACGCTGTCGTTGCCCAGGAAACGGCCATTGCCACTTACCACACGCTACACATCCAAGTTATATGCAGTGATTGTTTCATGTTTTTAGATCTTTGCTGGCAATTTCTATATGGGTGTTTCTCAAAATAGGGAACCCCAACAAATGGTTAGTTTATTGTTACTGATGGTTACTCTTGGATGATTTGGGGGTACCTCTATTTTGAGAAACCTCCATATGTAGTGACTGTTTCATGCCGTGATTTACAGACCCAGTTGGTGTTTTAGCTGAGCATGGTGTCCCTGGAGCTTCCAGGTCATCGAGCAGCTGCGATGTCAACAGTTCTCCAACATGCCAAGAGCCCTTCAAAAGGCCTAGGCTTAGTGGGCATACGCAGCAGGCTGTGGGTCAATATTAGCCAACCAACAACAGGGGATTTCCACCAACAATAATAGGGAAAACAATGGGAAATGATAGGGCAGGGGGACCAGGGTACAGGGTTTTGACCCACTGCCAGCATCCCCAATTCACAGAAAACACATGATGTGTTCAGTGATTGCAGTGATGTACCCATATCAATAGCACAGAATGACCATTTGTGTGCGTACGGTGGTGCCCTACATGGAGCTTTGCCACACCACTGTTCAGTGACAAGCTCGGAGAAGACACACAGTAATTTGGACTCCCGGCCAAGCGCTGCAAGGGTAGTGAGGACTGAAGAAGCCTGGCACATCCGTTTCATTGATGTCCAGGAACGAAAAGCAAAGCACCTGGAAATTGTGTATGATATGATTCTATGATCATGAAGTCACCATGATATGTTGAGGAAAATCAGTAGCCGTAGCCCTTGCAACAAAAGAACGCAAAAGAATCAGTATCAAAACTGGTGGGAGACATTGGACCTTTTTCTTTTCATAATCCTCGCGTGACAATGTCAAGTCATGCTGATGATCATTGCTTAGGTAACAGGGACCTCACACCTCGAATGAACGAATACAAGAACATGCACATGCAGCAAATACTTAATGAAACGTTTTTTTACACATAATATGAATCTGGATCTCCAACCAAGCATGTGCATGCAAAAGTCCGGTGAGGCAAGCCCGGCTGGAACTCTCAACCGACATCCTATGACTGTCAGCGGAGCATCCGACCTGCACAAAAAATTGGCTTTACCGCAGATTGCTGCTCTCAAGCGACACCGCCTCAAAACAAACTGGACGAAGGTGGAAGTCTCTCTGTGTGGTGGCACTGCTCCAAAAACGAGACAGGCATCTCTGCAAATGTCGACGAGTGTGACCCACGCCCACTTGGACTTTTTGAAGTTTCTTCAGTAGAATCACTTCAAACACTTGCACATCCATATGGGCTGAAAACGGCGTGAGCCCTCCCACCGGACTTGTAGCGACGCCATTACATTTATCTATATGTTTTTTTCCATCGTTGACTTCCACCAACTTGTGCCTGACACGCTTTCTTGCTGCTGTATCTGCTATCCATTAACTCAATAAATTAGTCAACTCATGAATCTATGCTCAAATGACCCCGGAAACAAAACAACTGAGCTTGCAGTCTACTTTCAATTCAAGCCACTTCAAATAGCTTAACCTATAAAACATATCCTGAGATGCCACGGACCATCGCGGACCAATGCTGACCAAATGAAACAGTATCAAACTACTTTGCGCAAATGTGTGCAATCCCTTCCGGCTGGCTAAGCCATGCCAAGCAAAAATTGACACTGACCAGGCTGGGATCGCCAATCATGAAGCGACCAGCACGCAAACTGCATTGGCGAAGCTACCAAACCCCAACATTGGTGGGTGAAAGGGGAAGCATTCCCAGCTCCTAATGCTCCTGGATGGATTCCGTAAAAGCTAGACAGTAGAACCTACAAAAAAGAAATCAATCTGGTAGGGTCTACCGTCAGTAGAAACAATTCTGGTTAACTGTACGATCAATTCTGGCTACCTCGGTGAAAATGGGCACAATGGATGCGAATTCATCAGGCGCACCAGGAATCCAAAGAAACAACTGAGTTCTGCGCTCAGCACGGCCCTGCTCAGTCATCAGCAACTTGGTGTGGTGACCTTGTCAGTTGCAACAGTGCAGCTTTTGAACTCTGGGTCTGGCAAAACATCATGCACTAAGCAGTGCCCGTGCCCATGGAAATCCACTGTGACTCCACCTGGATCTTTTGGGACTCCCAAGTCCTTTTGCCAGTATCATAAATACTACAACAAACTACTGCTATCATCATTACCATTATCACTGCCTACTACTAAAATGTCAACCACCTGTGGTTGATTTGTTGGAAGTTTATGGCCACTCCAGGCACTGAGGAGTCTGCTCAGCAGCAAGGTGGCTCCGAGGACTTTTGCCTCGACATGGGGCGGGTGCCTCCCATAAGTCGGGCCTCGGAAACCCAGTTCTCCTGGTTGTGTTCTTGGGTTTCCCATGCTAGGCAGAAATGAAGGCGTTTGTTTCGGGACCAACTCTGGAGAAACCGCAAGTTGGTCCAAACTCCGAACGAGGCAAAAGGAGGACTTGAAATTTTCAAAATAAGTAGGGAAATTCCCAAATCATCCAATATGAATCATTGATTCATTGACACAGACGAACAACCATTTTTGGGATCCCCCCCAATGAAAGAAACACCTATGTATATTGAAATCAACTCTTGATTTAAATCAGTGTGCAAATTCAATCAATGAAGTCCAGGGCATCTGTGCCACTGTGCCAGGCAGCGTTGGAAACTTGCAACGGCCAAACATGAAAGTTAAACACATTTCATTCAACTCAAGGCACCATGTGGGAACGCAAGCAAAACCCAATGACATGCAACCCACTGCTGCAATGTGAATGATTCATAGGGGCCGCACACCACCAGGGTCACATCCCAAGCATTTCTGCGGGCTCGGTGGGTCACCCACCAGGACCACTGCCTCGTTCTGCTCTCCTTCCAGCAGCTTCAGGGCCTGGGATGCCCCTACTCCCGGCTGGTTCTTGATCCAACCCGCTACTATTGCAACCCACAACGACAACCATCATTCAGCATTTGTAGTGATAATTAAGTGAGTAAGTAACCAACCAACCTACCTACCAACCAACCAAAGAAACAGCAGCATGTATAGTGCCTGCAATGTACGAGAAGAAGTTACCTATGATGTTTACAACCCCTTGGTCTCTAAAATCAAGCAACGGGTAGCTGCACATGCATGCTTAGTAACAAAATCATCACTGCTCACTGTATGTTACAGTACCAAGCTCCTTCAAACACTGTGACATGATGCGACCTGTCATTGGTAAGTTCCCTCGAATCATTTGGACCCACGCCGCATCCACCGACACGGTCTGCTGCCCTTCCACCTGGGAATTTGGAGCTGGGGGGGGTATTGTACCAGTTCATGGGCGGGGGCTCATCCTTGCACTGGGTGCTGAGGTGAGTACAAGTACTGACCATCCGACTCATTTTCCCTGTGCACCAACGAAAAAAAGAATGTTCTCTGCCATGAAGAGAATTGGATATTTCAGTGTCATCAAAAATGGATGGCTCCCTATCAGACACGGCTCCCCTTTGTTTTTTTGGATAGCCACGGGATTCTCAGTTACATATAGTGCTGTATTATCACATGCACACACACATTTTCTGGGCTCTTCTTCAGCCACAAAGGCCATTGCAAGCCATTGCTGAACATGATTCACCCCCAAAGTAGCTATTTCCTCTTGCGCAATCCCATTTAATGCCTCTTGGCCTTGACTACCCATCGGTGTTGGATGATGATGCTGGTGTCTCATTCAAAATCCCTATATAGTATCCTACTGTATCCATCTGTATCCTATGCTGCTTCATGGTCATTCATTGATTGACCCTTTGAATATCTACGAATCCTTCGACAAGGGCTGACCGTCAACAAGCCTTGAAGCAAATGCCTTGCTTGCATCCTTTTGGCACGATCCAGCAACCAGCCATGCGTTTCTTTGCGATCCACGCTGGTCACGGCTCCACAAATCATGGGATTAGCCGACGAACCATCCATGGTAAGTCAGTGAGAACTCGTTTGATGAATCCCATGATAAGTGGGAAGGTTTGTACAAGTGACCTCCACGATTTTCCGGGCCTTAAGGGCCCTCCGCTCATCATCTAGCTACCAACGCTGCAACGGCGCTTCACATGCAACGCCAGAAGTTGGTACAAAGCAAAGTTTGCCAGGTCTTTTTCTCCTGTGTCTGTGGCTCCAGTCCCTGGTGTGCATGGTGGCTGCCTAATTGTATGTGTACATGCTTGCTTTCAACATAATATGCAAGCTGACATACTAAGTCAGTCTAAGTCACCCCTTCCAACTTGCACCCCTGCAAGTAACTTGTCACCTGCTGTCAGATACGGAATCTTTTCGGAGTTGTGGCCAAGGACGACTGCGGTCTCTGTGGTATCAATCACTGAACGGCTGTACAATATAGGCCACTGCCCATCAGCCATCAACAATCAACGGTGGCAAGCTCTATCATGATACATCGTAAGTAATTACAAATATGTTTTTATCATCACCGCACGCACGATTTTCGCCACATGAAATTCCAATCAATAACATAAACAACAAGAAGTCTCTGCCAGGTCCTGTCTTCTTCCTTTCAGCTGGGTGAAATCCAGTTTGGGCACAGCGGAAGGTCGCGAGAAGCCCGAGACACCACGGAGGCTTTCTGATGGCTCGGCATCTCTATGCCTAGGCCCCCGGCAGTCTATGTCCCAGAACCCCAGTTACAATCTGCATGGGGAACTGCAAATCAATGATCACTGCAACGTCGGAAGTCAACATATCTCTGGAAGCAAACAAACAGACATAAAGTTGACTTCCAGAGATAGTCAATCATTCACAATAGATCACAATAGTATTGACAATAGTGTTGATTAATGGTCTCCAGAGATAGTTGGTAGTTAGAGATATGTTAATTTGATAGTTAATGGATGTTAATGGTCTCAAATGTCGGTCACCTTCCCAGTGTGGCTAACATCGTGTTGTCACTTCGTTCATAGCTGTCACTAATGTCCTTTTACCATCCAAAAGCGTGTAAAACGGCCAATCTAGTAATAGTAGCTTAGTAGCTGTCATTGCATCCAGAGGACCATACAGGTAGTTTCCAGAGAATCACATTGAGAACATTGAGAATCATATTGATGATCATTTGTTCCATAGCATGCTCAAGATACAAAAGCTGTTCTAGTTTCTATAATTATATTTTTGTGAGACTGATAATCATCGATAATCTTGTGTTCCAGGCACAATCAAGCACCAATAGATAAGTGTCAACAAAGTGAGTTATTTGCGCGATCGGATGCTCAACATACACATGCTCTGCTGAAGCCGTTGCTTCTCAGCCGATCCAAACTCAGCCGAAGTTCGGGTCCTCCTCCGAAACGTCCAGGCCTCCGAAAGGTTCCGGTGGTGCCCTGGGAGGTAACACCTGCGGAACTCGGGACCGGACGTCCTGGACCTTCATCTGGAGCATTTCAGGGGCATTTGCTTGGAACTGCAGGTGTTTATCATCCAAATAATTCGCTAGATCGGCTAATGTTAGCGTTTCAGATTGAAATCTACCAATTTGATATTTTTGTTGTGTAAAACTATGAAAGTATATCGGTTAACCTTTATGATCATTCATACTCACGGCTAATGCTACTGAGAGAGGATTAGTGAAATCTAAAAAACATGTGACACAAGAGTAACAGAGTTGTACTGCATGCATGTTGGGTATTTACTGTGGTGTGCCCCAAGGTAGTCGACTTACAAGCTGGAGCGACTTTAAGCATGCTCGCAGATTTCAGTTTCTCAGAAAAGTCATTGCTCCAAGCGGATGTTTCGCAAATAATTCTAGGTGTCTCCAATTCTCCAATCAAGAATCGTCGATGGATCAAAGAACAAAAGTGACAACAATCACGCCGACACTGCCCGTTATGTAGCTATATAATTCAGTTTGGAACCATTGAGAAAAAGGCCTTTCCAGTAATTGTCCACCATCTTTCACTTCAAATATGTATCAAATATTGCTTCCGTTTGCACAATGTGCATGTGTTCGCAAATCTCGGCTGGATACTACTCCACATTTCCAAATTATCTACGCTATACTGACAGGCTATGAAAAAAACATTCTTGGCTGTCTGATTGCAAGGGTCGGACCCCGCCTGCTGTGCGTGCACTGATCGTGTCTCACTCGCGGCAGGACTAGCTAAACCCCAACGCGGGCGCACGAAGAGCAATTGCTGACCCTGCAGCACGCAAAATGACAGCAAACAAATAGAAAACCTGTGAATTATTCATCCGAGTGTATGCGTTTACATGCATTGGTGTTATGTTGGGATACGTTGCAGACGATGGTCAAGATACACGTGCACATGCACACGCCATATAATCCTAAACATACACCTTTTGTGGAAAAATACCCACATGTACGCACATAATGTAAATGCACGAGCAAATGATCTATAAATAATACACAGAAAAAATCAGTATATTACATGATCTATGAATAAACAACTCAAAAAAAACACGTAAACAACTCAAACAAATCAACACACACACACAATGAAAACATATCAATCTCAGCGACGTGGCCTTCATCACTTCCGATGGTCTTTGCTGCAGGTCGCTCTGGAGGCGCCAGCAGGTGCGACTGAAGAGCTGCGGTCCTGCAGTGATGGTCCTTATGGGATGTGCTTTGTTACAGTAATTCAGGATATACATCATGTTAGTATAATAAAGGTTACATAATGAAGGTTACACCTATATGGTAACAAAATAATTTTACAGTATGGTTACAAGGATATGCACATATTTTGTTTATTGTGTAATCATTTTTCTTGAGATATCAAAACAATTTCACGGTATATTGCGGATATTTATATACCACATACCTCTTGTTGTTACCAAGGTACTTAAAAATGATGTGTATGAAAACCTTATAAAACCATTGTTTTATACACAATAGACATCTAAAAATACATATCAATGATCAATCGTGACCATTTCCAGCAATAATCATGTGCGTTTATGTTGGTATCTTGCACATGAAAGAAAAAACCATAATGGGCGCATAGCCAATCAAAGCACAGGGGTTAGTTTAGTCGATAGTCAAAGCAATGGAGTTGCTGGAAGCCCAGGGGACAAAAGCATCATCTGAGGACAAAAGGCCCCTGCGACGAACCCTAGGCATCCCGAGTGTCACTAGATCCAATTAGCATAGCACTCATTAGCAAATGATACATCAGATCCCTCCGGATGTGGTTGAATGCTTTCAGGATTGGGTACCGAACGAATCCAAAAGTCAAACGCCCACTCAATGCCCATGTCACTCAGATGTTGAAATCATGTTCGGGATGACTTGGTACGTAGCGCTGGTCATCGTACCCCTGCTAGTATGGACTTTGTATTCATGGTCAAATTATGCAAGGATTTACTTTACTTGGCAAAGCAGCAACAAGGACCATAGCGGTATCTCTCTCTCTCTCTCTCTGGGAGAGAACAAATCCGCCAAGTTGACAGTTACCAAGCTACCATGTTCATGTAGCTACTGTAGTGGTTACATAATAGGAAGTCGCACTTCATGACTTTAAAGGCCTGTTATAAACAGCAGGCAAGTAGTCGAATCCAGAACCTCTATTAGCCAGTCCGAAGTTAGATTGACCCAGCCCACCCTTGTAAAGCCCAGCTGAGCATGTTCAGAATCATCCGCTTCTTTCGGGTTACCTGGTTTAAAACATACCAGGCATACCTTTCGACGTACCAATCATATTCAACCATTACTAATCATCATCATCTATCAACTGTTTTGAAGTCTGGGTTGACACTGACACTTCCACAGCTGTTCCTCTCGACACTTCGCCGACCACAACATAGCCACGCTTGATCTCCAACAGCATGAATTCGACCTGACAATCACCGGAGTTAACGACAAAGCGGTGCCCCCAAAACAGCTAAGTTGGGTTCCCATGATAATGAAACGGCTTCTGTAGTGTTCCCATCAGTGTTCCCATCAACCATTCTAAGAAACCAGTTTATCAACACGGCTGTAATGCCCACAAGCGAAATGACCAACTGATACCTTGTATTGACCATAGATGGTTGGGTGAAAATGGCAATCAGCAAAAGAAAAGAAGTCAAGATCGACCGCTTATCCATGTTGAAATTGTTGGCGCTTTGTTATTGCCAGGACCTGTCGCTGAAAAGAAATGAACCTTGCAGGCTAGCATTAATTACAGTCGGTATCGACAGCTATTTGGGTCTCAGTAAGCATGTCCAAAATAGATGAACCGCGGCAATTGCATGTAACTACCAGCAACAAATGAGTTCTATATACATATAATTACTTTCGACGGTTTGAACCATCATCTTGCCTTCACTTTCTGCTCTGATCCCGTTTTCGAACCATGCGATGATTACGGGCCAAAACAAAAAAATATATATATATATATAATTGATTATACTTGTGACAAGGAACCATCAATGGATGGATCGAATCAACATGATCACAAATGCACACACATGGCGTCTCCACACCTCCAAAGCAACGTGACCCTCCATCACACACGCACATAGTTGCAAATAGAAACCTGTATAGTTACTCATATTCTTTTGTCAGGGCTTTCTTTATGTGTGTATGTGTGTTTTTTCCTGCCGGGTTGCGAAGCGTGCAACATTACTTACAACACGTGCAAATGCTCGTAATGTTCACTAATAAAGCCATGATGCATCTGTTCTGTTGAGTCTGCTCAGGCTAGGATCACCCCAGCAGCTTGCCTCTTCGACCATATCGTTCCATGTCAGGCGCCCAGAGATGAAACCGCTGCTGTTATTCGACACCAGCACTGTGCAATGGCCATCCGACATGGCATTACTGGAGCACGGCGTGAATTGATGATCTCTGAAGTATGTTAGCAACAAACATCTGTTGCTGCTGATGGCTGATGTGGGGCTGGAGCATCACCACAGTGGATCAAATGTCTACAGTCTATATGTTCAAATGATCTGGGAAATTTTATGAAGTCCTAGCAAGAACAATTCAATAGTTGCAAAGGCATGGGCCTGTCAGCAAATCCACGTTGAGACTAGTATCTTAGACTAGTATCTTTATGCTGCTTTTTGAATCTTTTTGATGCCCTACATATCTGAATGTGCTGTTCCTGCATGATGTGAAGACATCAGCACCAACACAATATACGTGCGCACACAACTGCTGGGAAGCTGGTTCTGGCTGGTGGTTCATCCCAACAGTTCGATCAGCAATCACCAGTGCTGAAGCTACCTGGTCTTGTGCGTGCTTGCCGGGATCACAACGTGATACAGTAGCATCTAATTGTGGAGAGTTTCAGGGCCACAGCACCAAAAGCAAGAATAGAACGACAAGCACTGCAACAAAAACTGCGATAGCTGAAACAAGAACAATGAGAACATACGAGAACCAGGTACAATAAACAAAACATGCTGATGGCGAAAGCAACTCCTGACTAGGATCCAGTAGCAATACCACTGCCACTCCTGCTCCTACCGCTTACTGCCACTTTGGCTGCTAGGACTTTTTCTGCTACCACTACTACAACGACTATTAATTGCTGCTGCTGCTACTTTCACTATCACCATCACCATCACCATCACCATCACTATCACTACTACTACTACTACTACTACTACTACTACTACTACTACTACTACTACTACTACTACTACTCCTACTCCTACTCCTACTACTACTACTACTACTACCACTACTACTACTACTACTACTACTACTACTACTACTACTACTACTACTACTCCTACTGCTACTACTACTACTACTACTATTCCTACTGCTACTACTACGACGACTACCACTACTACTGCCATCCCCCACCCCTGCTGTCATTGCTGCCCCCCCCCCCCTGCTGCCATGGCTGCTGATGCTGCAGCAGCAACTACACAGAAAGCAAGCAGCTCTCTCAAATGGACACATGCCAGGTCGGTCCAGCAATGATATCATAATCACGCTGTCCATGATAGCCCATGACACACTGGCAGTTGGTTGCTTGGATAATTTCAATTGCGACCCAAGTTGTCCCTTTTGATGATCGATGGCCCGCTCTAGTAACCAAAGCATGTTATCGCCAACAAAACTCAAGCGGCATCATCACTGTTTTTCACATTCTGGCTGGTTTCTGATGGTTTCTGGCGCAACATGGCGCAACGCTGTCAGCAATTCACTAAAGGGTGTGGCGGTGCGGCCTGCTCCTCAAAGCTCGGCCACAAGCAACGCAATTTCCAGGTTCACCAAGTCTGGTTTAGCATCGGCCGCTGACGGTGGTGCCACATGCGGTTCTGCCGACGACCAAAATGCATGCGTTCACCGGACTGTTCTGGAAACACAGAGCTGTAGGAAACTACGAGCAGAAAGATCATCTCATATATATCATCTCGGCTTACATGATCAATGCCGTTCGCTAAACAAGCGGGCAACCTATTGAACTAGCAATTTGTTACTGGGCACAGGTCCTATCTCGCAAAATCTGGTTAATCGATTACTCTTCATAACGAGCATTCATACGTTGTTGTGTGGTCTCTACTCTCAGCTATGGAAAGTGTAGCAATGTCAATCCAGAATACCACAGGACCCAGGACCCAACCATCTGCATATTTACCGTTAAGCACAAAGCATAACTAATTGATATACTCAATATACTCCTTGTATTTTCTTTGGTGATTTGGTGCAAACTTCAACATGTAACAAGAGTGGAAGCAACATATCTGCACGAATCCATTGATGTCACGGCTATTCCTGTGGTTGCCCTCTTCTACGATGCATCGGTCTTCGCCTAAGCATCTAGAAGCTGGTTCACGTCCGGAACAGCCACTGCATGCTGCATACAGTATGAATTCGTCGGCCACACAACGACTATGACAAGTCTGGGAAATCTTTGGCAGCTTCCTGTACATCAAGAAATTCCCAGGTGCCTTTCACTGATTCCACTCAAAGGATTGATGTTGACTAACTGACACTTATACGTCCTAGATAATCCATATATCTGGAAATGGTACTCCCACTGGTAGGCAAGCCACCATGTTCGACCTATGAAACCCAATGTCATCTTGAACACTGATTATATACCAACTGGCGCAACACGCTAGCGGTTCATAGTGGTCTAGTTCTTTCTGATGAATCCCAACACAACGTGTTTTGTACATCATTAGGACATATTACGCATTATTACGCAACATTTTGATGAAGTTGAATCAACTATCGGCGGTTGGTGTGCCACAGCCAGCCTCCACCACTCAAGACCATAAGAAGCTGATTCATACACAAGCTGCTGGTTACCTCTGATGCCATCAATCCAAGGAATCATGACAGAATGACCCCACTAATCATTGCCATCACATGCCATGACTGGCACCAAATCCTTCCCTACACATTGGAAGAGATTTGTCACACCAACTTTCTGCCCAAGGTAGCGCCAAATTGCTCTCGCTGCGCCTTGTCTTGCTCCTACCAGTTGAGCACCCTAGGGATCGAAGGTCAAGTTGGAGGGATCCCTTCCAGTTGGTTAGAAAAGCAAGCATGCATTGCATGGCACTACTATCACTGCCATCTCTTGCACCATCTGCGCAGGTGGGATTTGTGGGGTATATTCTGCGAAATTACGACATGTGGCACGTCCTTTGGCATCCGACGAATGACTGGCTGAACCTGCCAATTTGCCTAAATGTGAGCCGCGTGCTCGAGGCATATGGTACTCTGGTACATTTTTGGAAGCCCTCGTTTTATCCAGGAGGTATTGGTTTTGGCGGCTCGAAGAAAAGTGTACCAAAAGAAGGCCGCGACAGGATACTTCTGGCAAACAAGGTCAAACACAGCTTGTCCAGCTGGGCCCCAGCCCTCCTTCTCGGTCTGCTTCACCTTCCGCAGTAGGAGACCCGCATCCTTCGCAATGGCTTGGCTACTGTGGTTGGCTTCCCTTTTTGCGGAGCCATTGGTCAACATCCTCTCAAGCAAAACCATGCTCTACATGAACTTGGATTCTAAAAATGGAGATGGCTCCCAGTCAAAATCATGCAAGCTAAGTTCTGTTTGGATGCGTTCCATTCAGGCAAACATGGCACCATTCCCTTGTTTAAATCCTCTTGACACATACGTGTACTCACACACATGTGTACATCTCAACAAATATTTACATCATATATCAAAAAAATATGTAAATATATATATATAAATATATAAATAAAAATAAAAATATAAATATAAATGTTTATACATACCTAATCATATGTTACCTCACAAGTTTATGTGCAATCCCACATGGGTCTCTTTGGGGCTACCGTTGTTGGGCACAGCACCGATGGACCCCACGTGATGTGCGCCCCACGTGGTGTCCGGTCCTTGTTGTTGGGATCCAGCTCCAAGATCCGCTTGCAATCCTTCACCGCCACGTCGAAGTCGTTGGATCCCATGGCTCCCGAAGCACGGCGGGACAAGGCCTTGATGTTCTTGGGATCCTGGCGCGTCGCACCAGGGACGTTTGGATGCTAAGACGCCTCTGCGGCGGTTGTGATCATATGACTATGAGTCAATATCAACCAACCAATGATGGGGGGTAATGACCAACAATAACAGTGGAAAACCATGTTAAGTGATAGGGGAACCAGGGGGACTAAGGGTTTTGACCCACAGCCATATAATACTGTATGATATAAGGTGTATGTATATAATTCTGGCATACACCTTATATCATCTAATGATCATTTAAGACCATGGTACAGTTTATCAACGCCAAGTGTAAATGATGAACATCACAGAATTAAAAGTTATGAAGAGAAGAAACAACATAAATTCATATGTCTACCAAAATATGTTGTCTAAAGATGTACTCTTGAGCTGCGGTCCAAGCGCTAGAATATTTTGGAGGGATCTATGGTAACATCATAGGGGCACGATTGCTACGTTTGTGCCACTGAACTCTCTCTCCCTGACCAGGGGCAAGCTCCATTCAGCCAGCTTGCGTTCCCAAACGCATGGAACACACGGCCCAGTGGCCCTTTGGCTGCCAAACTCCCATTGTAGATGAAGCTGCAAAGGAAATGACATCACTTATGACATGTAAGCATGCCTGATTTGAGGCAATGATCATACGGACTACACTTGCTGCTTGGCCCTTTACACAGCGATTTGTTTATACTAGTTTCTGGATGGATGGTTGCCGTGGTTATGGGTCCCCCAAGTTCTGGACAAATCTGTCCAGTCACAACCCATCACGCATCCAGCCTCTTGCAAGACTTCATCCGCATATCTGGCAGCTGCATAGTGTAAGCCAAGCTTCAAAGCCTGACCCCGGCTGATGGAACGGTGGAATGCTGCCACTTCCACAATAAGTGTTGGCCGGTGCGCATCCAAACCTCCATCTATCTGCCTACCTCTCTGTGAGCATCTTGTGTGTGTGCCAATCGCCATGCACCGATCATCAATGATTTCTTACATGCGCTGCCGAGGGACGCAAGCTGCCAAATTCAATCGGCTGCTTCGTTTCAACTCCTCCGCTCGTTTCTTCTCCACCCACTCCGTAAAAACCTGCCCGAAACAAAACACCCAGTGGCGGGTTGAAACAGCCACCATGGCAATGCCATGTGGGCTGTACATCATGGCGGTCCAAAGGTCAAATGAGGTGGTAATTTTAGCTCAGGCATTGTGACATAACAACTAACAGTAATAGCGATGCTGATAAAAGTCCAATAAATCACACTCAAAAGAATGAATAATAATAACAATAAAAACAGCCTTGGACAGCTGGTGCTGCTAATCATGGATTCAGTGAAGTAAGGGTATGCGGTCAAGGATTTTGCGATGCGGGAGTGGGAGGCCTGCAGCAACGATTATATTCACTATTCACTGGCGCTGTCAAGTCACTGTGCCAAAGTCCAAGAATACCAAATTCTGCCAAAATGAAACACACACCGAGTTCAAGAATATCGAGCTACAATATTCTGATATTTCCTCCTTGCACATTTGGATGTCTGAACCGTACCAGTGCCAGTGCCCATTGAAGTGGTCTATTTTGCAGCATGTCGCCTCAACGTTGGTTGTGTCACCCAACTTCTTCCTGTAGCGTGGAAGCAGCTGGATAACTCGTGAGTAGCGCTCCTAGTTGCCGCCGGCAGCCGGGTAAAACGAGCGGATCCACTTCGTGGGACTCTGCAAACACGTTGATCTGCCATGATAAGCCAAGAAGTTAGGCATGTAAGCGTGCCATCATCTTATGGCGGAGGATGGTGGTGGGATGCGGTGACATACGCAAACCATAACTCTATACCCAAGATTGGTCAAAAGCATGGTTGTGGACCATCATGTTGAAACATCTGGGGTCCACCGTATGCCTCCAACTTATCAACCACTAAGGAACCACCATCATGAGCCACAGCTGTCAGCAGCTCCTGTGCCAGTCGAAACCGACCAGCTTTGAAATGTTCGGAGCCTCCCGAAAGCAGTGGCTACCCTAGTCCCCAGTTGGTGGGTTATGCGTGGGAAAACCGTGGTCAACCAAAGCTGACCCCAGACCACGTAGAACATCTGATTGGCCCGACTCCTTATTTGGATGATTGATTTGATGGCAGCTCCACATGTCTGTCAAGGAACCGAAAAGATTGGGGACTAGATAGGCGGAAAATTGACAAAAGCTCTGTTGACGTCTTTCTTAGCTTCTCCATGTTTGACCTCGATTGTTACTTTTGATTCGCAACTAAAAAACAGCAATTGATTCACAGGTGGCCGCTCATACTGCTGTATCTCAAAGGACCACTCAATAAGTTAGATCTGTGAATTTTAGAATACCATGCTAAACTTACTCTAGCAAACAGCAACTGTCTGTGGCTCGTTTTGCTACTGGACGCCATTGACACCATTTTTCGAAGGTATTCCAAGCTCATTACTTTCCAACTCAGAATGACCACTTTGGTAGCACTCCCTATGGCATGTTGTTTGTACTATCCACATGTTCAACTTGCCTGTTTGTCTGTGGGTGGATGCTTGCACGCATGAGTACAAACAACATGTACAGTAAACAACAAACAGATGTGCAAAACTGGCTGGTGCATCGAACCAATTGAAACATATTGATCAACCAACCACCCCAAATATATCAAATCCTGTGGAAACACATCCAAAACTCCAAATGCACTAACCACAAATAGATATGCCAAGCATAGGTAACACCAACTATGGCTACCTCCACCGGTGTGCCAGGCCACTTTTGGAGACGCCAAGCCCTGGCCGGCGCCACGGTGCCTTTCTCCTTGACCTTGTCCGCCAGATTCAGCAGCAACAAATTCTCCGCCGGGCCCTCCTCGGAGCCTACGCTGCCTGGGTCGGGGACCGACCTTGCTGGTGGGAGTTGCTTCGAAGAAGAGATCACAAATGGCTTGTGGTCAAAACACTGGGATTGTAAATCTACAATGGGTTTGTAGCCAAACAGTTCGTTGCATGATGTAGGTGTACAATGGGTTGTAGTCAAAATTTTGAAAATCTTGATCCCAAAATGTTGTTGATGAAGGTGTACACTCACTATGTAAAAGCATCTCTCTCAAAGTTTTTTCCTCCCTGCCACACCTTTTTTACCCGCCGCTGGTCAAGCCCCCTCGTTTGAACAGCAGTACAAATGTGCACAAAGAAGGCAAGTATTTCTTTTAAGAATTGTAAATAACATGTATATGTCAAATCAACCAAACATATGGCATCTATGGACACTAACTATGCATTGACATCTAATTCTGATACGCGTGTGCTGGCTGGGCAGGTTCGGAACCTACTTGTGAATTTACCCATGTCGTCTCCATCAACCATTGCTCAGTGGTTAAACGTCAGGAGATATGGCTGAGACATATGTTCCCGGCATCGGATTCTTCTGCTTCCTTTCTGCGAACAGCTTGATCTTTTACACACATGATATCTATAGCTTGAAAGAATTCATTGTAAAAGATTAAAATGCAAATCATGTATTTCCTTCCGTCTGCTCCCCCTAGGTCTTGATCGCACCAAGGTGCCAAAATCCTCCATCTCCAGCTTGAAAACCACGGGGCCCACCTCCTTCCCCTCAGGCACCTGCAATGGAGGCGCATGGGTATTGACAAATCGGGGCATGGTATGGCATGGTGCTACCAGCAGAACCAGCATACAAATGTACTCTGCGTCTCGTAAATGATACATTCTCCACTTCTTTGACCTAACTCGCCTGTGCTCCAGTTCTCTCTGCTTCTCAAGGAATTCAGCTACGCTAAAGGCGAATCATGGCAATCAATGGCGGCATTTGGTGGCTACTCCCTGACACTCCCAGCACCCCTCATCTCATCTCCTTAGCATGACTTAGTACAATTCCAGCAGCCTTGTCGTTGCTCCTATTGACCAGTAGCCGGGTCAGCTACTTAGATTGCGTAGGCACCGACCAACAAGGACGCCATGCGAGGTTATGTCATGTTGGTCATCATGAGATCCAGTTTGAACCTCCCCTCGCACAAACTAACATCCTGCAACAGTGAATGGAAGCAGGTAGTACAGGATGAGGATCACGGACAAAGCCACAACAAAACAGATACCTTTATAAATCTAAACCTTCTATACATGTGTTTAACATGTTTTTAACATCTTTTGACTAACATAAAACCACCAAGGCGGCCTGGAGATGCCTAACGCCTCATGTCTGCACGCCAGCGGCTTGGCCTTGAGCTCGGGCTTCCCGGGTGTCAACAAGTTCATGTCCTTCACGGTGACCAAGGCAACCTCTCCTGGCTGAGTGCAAGTGACGCCAAGCCAAGGTTACCCAGAAAATCACATCAGTTACGCAATTTTACGTATCAACCTGAAAAATCTCAGGTTTTGTTTGAGACCCGTGCAGTTCGGTAGTTCTTGGTTACAAATCAGTTGATTCCCCACCTGTCGGGTGAGGGTTGTTAGATTTTATGAGAGCTGACTCCTCCGCCTCCTCTCCTCCTCCTCCGCCGGACCTCAACCACGACCATGCACGACTAGTGGTCGCTGCCGGACCTCAACCACGACCATGCACGCCCAGTGGTCGCTGCCGGACCTCAACCACCACCATC
>VSDK01002806.1:92787-122939 GCA_009767595.1 Symbiodinium kawagutii | reverse complement strand
AGAATGGCAAAAGATATGTCAGAAAGAATGTCAGAAGATATGTCAGAGAGAATGTCAGAGAGAATGTCAGAAGATATGTGAGAAGACATGCCATAAAGAATGTCAAAAGATATGCCAGAAAGAATGTCAGAGAGAATGTCAAAAGAAATGTCAGGAAAGAATGTCAAAAGATATGTCAGAAAGAATGTCAGAAGACATGTCAGACAGAATGTCAAAAGATAAAACAGAGAGAATGTCAGAGAGAATGTCAGAAGATGTGTCAAAGAGAATGTCAGAGAGATTGGCAGAAGATATGTCAGAAAGAATGTCGGAAGATATGTCAGAAAGAAATGTCAAAAGATATGCCAGAAAGAATGCCAGAGAGAATGCCAAAAGAAATGTCAAAAGATATGCCAGAAAGAATGCCAGAGAGAATGCCAGAAGAAATGTCAGAAGACATGTCAGAAAGAATGTCAGAAGATATGCCAGAGAGAATGTCAGAGAGATTGGCAGAAGATATGTCAGAAAGAATGTCAGAAGATATGTCAGAAAGAATGTCCGAAGATATGTCAGAAAGAATGTCAGAAGAGATGCCAGAAAAAATGTCAAAAGATATGCCAGAAAGAATGTCAGAGAGAATGTCAGAAGATAGATATGTCAAAAAGAATGTCAGAAGAGATGTCAGAAAGAATTTCAGGATAGAATGTCAGAAAGAATGTCAGAGAGAATGTCAGAAGAAATGCCAGAAGAGATGTCAGAAAGAATGTCAGAAGAGATGTCAGAAAGAATGCCAGGATAGAATGTCAGAAAGAATGTCAGAAGATATGTCAGAAAGAAATGTCAAAAGATATGCCAGAAAGAATGTCAGAGAGAATGCCAGAAGAAATGTCAGAAAGAATGTCAGAAGATATGCTAGGAAGAATGCCGAAAGATATGCCAGAAAGAATGTCAGAGAGAATGTCAGAAGACATGTCTGAAAGAATGTCAAATCTCAGAGAGATTGGCAGAAGATATGTCAGAAAGAATGTCGAAAGATATGCCAGAGAGAATGTCAGAGAGATTGGCAGAAGAAATGTCAAAAAGAATGTCAGAAGATATGTCAGAAAGAATGTCAGAAGATATGCCAGAAAGAATGTCAGAGGAGATGCCAGAAAGAATGTCAAAAGATATGCCAGAAAGAATGTCAGAGAGAATGTCAGAAGATAGATATGTCAGAAAGAATGTCAGAAGAGATGTCAGATAGAATTTCAGAGAGAATGCCAAAAGGTAAGCCAGAGAGAATGTCAGAAAATTTGTCAGAAAAAATGTCAGAAGATATGTCGGAGAGAATGTCAGACAAAAGTGGAGTCAACAAGCGGTGTTGACATGACATGGTGGGGATCACTCGAAGTAAAGTATTTTTTTGATTGGCCCAATTGGCTACTTTTCAGAAATCCTATCCTACAAGATCCTGCAATCTCATCATCATGATGATCAGCTTCATCAGTATCTTCAGTTTCCGTGCATTCTTGGTGTCCTTTGCGCATGGCACCACATGCAGCTTCCATGGCATCACCTAGGAAGATGATGGAAGATGGAAATCCCAGAATTGGTTCAGATTCAGAGCTGAAGAACTCCAAAGATCAAGTGTCAGAGGGAACGATTTTTGCCCGGGCTTCCCACGGATTTGCCCCAAAGGGAACTATTGAAAGCAACATAATTTTGCAATTCCACTAGTTTTGTCTCGGCTTGATTTTGCCAAGTGATTGAAGGTCCACCCGCTTCAAGCGTGGACATCCGTAGGCTCGCCAAGCAACAAGGAGTGAACATATCATATGCACCATCTCCGATGTATGTAAATATGCCTAAGAGCCTTGGGATTCACTCAATGCCTTCGGCTTCCTTTGACCCCGCTGTGCGACGGAAAACCAAAACGCACGTTGCAATTTTACTGTTGCAGGGCCAAAAAATGGATTCAACAAAAACGTGACAAAGGCAGATTCTGACCCTTACACATTACATAAGGATTACCGTATTGGTTGATCATTGCTGTCTCTTTTTCTGTGCCGTAGACCTTACAGGTGACACCCCATACAGGTGACCGTGTATTGCTACACGATGTTCATCTGGCGATCGTACCAGCGGCAGCAGCTAAAACATTACGAACTGAACCAACCATCATCAACCATGCAACCATCATCAACCAACCAACCAACCAACCAACCAACCTTAGCCATCCACCAATCAACCATCATCAACCATAAAGCCAACCATTCAACCCATCAACCAACTCTTCAACCAACTCATCAACCCATCAAGCTGATGGGTCAACCTCTGAGGTTCCGAACAAAGCTCGCCCTGACCCACGGTGGTTTCAATGACCTGCTCCTCCAGCAGTTCCTCCTGGAGTTCGTTGAGTCGAACCAAGGGCTGTCAGTGGTGTCTTTCGCGCTGAATCCTGGAGATCTGTTTGGAGTTCTCGGGATTTCTCTGAATCTATCCATGTGCTACGGTGTAGGGCTGGTAGTGCCTAGTCTCTATGTTCTCTTTGCAGTTTCAGACTGGCTCGATATCCATTTCGAATCGATCTTTACAAAGGCTTTCTCCCATCGTTGCGAATGCAACATTGTACAACCATGGCCGGTTGGTTTCCCGGCAGTCATCATGCCGGGATCGTTGGGGATCCCACTAGGGCACCCGGTCCTCGGCCAGCTTGGCGCTCAGGACCTTGACTTTGCACCAGGTGCCATCAAAGCCAGGGCATAGGCGACAGCGCTGAGGCTTGATAGCCTTCTTCAACACCAAGCCCTCCTCCCAAAAGGCCTTCTTCCCACAATCCTACCGGACACCATCCGGACAAAGTACGACTTCTTTCAGAGGATGAGAAGTGTTGATAGGGATCTTGGGCCTCCCTGTCCGTGTCCCTGTGCGTACCTGTATGCTGTGTAGATCATGTAGATCTGTGCAGGCTAGAGGCTATGAATCCATGGCACCATGTGTTTGACAAGCGTACTGCAGTATTTCAATGAAGAGTGTGCTATAGGGCTCTGCCCTTCATGGAAACAGGCTGCGGAAACTGCACTAGCTATCACTAGCTATGGACAGTTTTGGAATTTCTTGAAGAACATGGACGCCAAGGACCATTCGCAACTGCATGTTGGTGGGACGCTTTGCAATGAAGAATCAACCCTATGCACCTGAGGATGATTGCCGAATGCTTGTCTGTCTGCAAGCTTGTTTTATGGAGCTTTCAGTTGAACCAACGTGAAACAATTGGTTCACTGGTTCTCTTCTTGTACTACATCCTTGAAGTTAATGGATGTATGAAGATATTTCCTTACGAAGGCCCTTGCAGCATGCAGGAGCCAGCCATAGCTATGCCCTTCCAAAGTCCTCGAATTCGTAGATTTCCAGCAGCTCAATCTTGATGATGATGTCCTCCTCACTGTGGGGCCAGCTGGTACGAACAAAGCCATGCCACTTCGGCAAACTATGATCAATAACAGTTAGTGCAGTATTGATCAAAGTTAATCAACAAGCTATTGAGCTATAGGTATATATATCTCACAAAAATGTTTACTCCACTTACAGGCCAACTTAGCTATCTTGAGGGGCACAACCTTGACCAAGCGGCCCAAAAAAGTGGCAGTTGTCCGGCCACTTTGCAAAACAGAGAAAAGTAGTGACACCGTCGGCAATTTTGGCAATTTTACGTACTCAATGGCCAACACTGACAGAAATACATAACACGGTAATTAGATTAAGATGTAGATACCTGAGCTGACTGCTTTTTTCGGTATCAAATTCAACCATCATTTTGATTGGTCTTGGTATTTGTTTGGTTGGACGATTCTTGTTGACAAACTGTTGCGCCGTTTGTTCATGTGACCAGTTGCTGAGTCCTTGGGTGGTACGTTGAAGCGTTCGTTCATCGCCACATTGCCGTTCTGCGACCGTTCGGAGTAATCGGAGCGGCAAACCAAAGCCCCGCAGCTCTTCAGTTTGAAAGTCTCCAAAGCCTTCTGAATGGCCTGGTGGCATCGCTGGATGGATACGAACCGGTTGGTAAGCTGCCAAGTTGGATCAAGAAAACCACAAGCAAACGCGCACCCAGGAGATCCACCCGTCGTCTTTGAGTTGGCCAATTGTTTCGGGGGAAGCAACGGAGGCGAACATGGTTTGATTCCTTTTGGATAGCAAATTCAAGTACAGCTGGCCGCTAGGACTCGCAGTCTAATGCTCGGCCTCCAGTAATGCAAATTCATTATGGACGCGTTCAAAACTAAAAAACTAACGCAACCCAAAGAGTAGAAGGATGTCAGCCAAATCGTGCCAAACAAGAAGTCAAGCAATGAGGTATTCATCATTGCTTTAAGATCATCATTGATCAACAATTCCAGCGTCTAATGAGTGATTTGAGATGCAAAATCCCCGAAAGGAACAAGAAAAACTGCTCTCCAACCAATGGTGTCTTCACTTCCACTACTGACATTCTTTGGCATGAAAATGTGTGATGGCAACATGATTGCCATGTAGCACAACTAAAAACAATCCGTGGTGCTTGGTTACTTGTCAGCAATCTCACGCACCAGCTCGGACCAGGCCAACTGAAACGTCAGAAGCTATTTGGTTGTGAGCGGCTTGCTATCACGGAGAGGGACGCATATGGACTGGGACGCCACGGCCTACCTTTCACATATCAATGTCTGAGACCATTGTGAACCCTACATAGATGTCATGAACTGATCAAGTAATTACGTGCTTCAAATATGTTATCAGTTTATGACATCACAGACTGGCATAGATGCTGGGTTTTGGCGGGATGCTGCAAGTCTCATGCCGTCATGCTGTGATCACACGTGTTTCAATGGCTGTTCTGCTCTCCGTGACCTTGCTGCACAAGACTCCGTTGTCTGCGTGGCTTGCCATCCTGGTTGAGACACCGATAAGAACAATGGGTCAACATGGGTCAACTTCGTGGGAATGCGTCAATGAAGTCAAGTTGGGGGTAGCGACAACTGTTCAACAGAGAAAAGTGGAGAGTTCAACTCAGTCGAATATAGTCAATTCTTAAGTTCTTTTTTTGATCCTTTTGGCTCTGGATCATCCGTCCAACTCCAGTCCTGAAATCCATCCCTGGACGCGAGTCGAGCACTTTGCCAGTACTCTTCAAGCTCAGTTCGTAGTTGATCTGAAGCTCGTCTCCAGCTTTGGGTGAGACACCGTACTCTTCACCATCATCGTGAATTCTCTCGATTACAGTGCCATCTCCTGGCCAGGCCGTCACTGCAACTGCTGAGGCTTTCTCACCCATGTTCCATCTCTGAAGCCCGCTAGCTGTGGTCAATTTTGAGGAAAACAAACGCGTTCAAGCCAGTTAGGATGACCTAGCCCAAGGAGTGATAAGGAGTGCAGGTAGGAAATCAATTGAAATCACATTACACAGCCTGACAAGCCAATGCAAGGTCGTTTCATGCATTTCTGATAGACTTGCTGCACTTTGGTTCTATCTGAAAATCTCTTCTCCGTACCTCACTTGAGCATCTTGAGTTCTACCACCCGATGTCGCATCAACGTTGCCAACATTGAATATGTGTGCAACCCATCGTCGCCCTATCACACCAAAATTGTGAAGCCAAAACTGAAACATCTTGAAGGATATAAATAGATTTGCAATAATATGATCGAGCTGGATCACTGTTGAACATTTTCCGCTTCAGAGACCGTGCCAAGTGTCCAAAGATATCCCGAATGCCAACGACATTGACCAACTCGATGTCAAAGTCAACCTCCTGCCCATCATCAGGCAGTTTCGCAAGAAACTGTGACGGCCCACCAGTCAGGTACATCTCCGGCACAGTAAAGCGAGAGATCTCTCCCTGAACACAGGCAAAAACAGCTGGTCAGTGGGTACCGTTCATCAAGTGGTTGCTGCAGCATGCCATTGTCAAAAGCAAAGTATCATAGCTTACGGGCGTATTATGTACTATGGACATGTTGCCTTGCAAAATGTCACCTTCTTGGGGCAGGTTCTTTCAGCATTCCCACAAGTTCACCTCGCAAGTCTTGGTGATTGCTGGTTTTGACCCATCCACCCACCCCTCACACAAAACAAAACAAAAAACACTGCCGAATTAGCATCTTGACAAAGTACATCAGGCATGTCGATCTATACAATAAACACATCCATGGAACTGCGACAACAATTTCTCAAAACACACTGCAGCAAGAAATCGTTTCATCCAGATTCAAACACACAATGAGAATGGCCAGTGACTGTACAGAGATCCGCTGACCATAACCAACAACGGCAGCAGCAGCAACAACAGCAGCAAGTGAACCAAAGAACCGACAACCACCACCTTGGGGCAGCTCAGCTCCCACTGTTCCATCCCTGGTGCCTTCCTCATGGTCGAGACGATTCGGTCCCAGGCTTCCATCACGTTCCCCGATCCCATGGTGAACTTGATTGGCTGCTTGGTGCAGGACGTGTCCAGTAGGACGCCATTGGCGGAAGCGGTGTAGTGAATCTCAACCTGTGGGGCAGCGCTCAAAGGCAGCAGATCCACATCTGAACTTCTGGGGATTTACGTGGATTGATGTCACTTTTTGCTGGGGAAACCCACTTTCACGGACAACTGCCCAGAAGTGATCTCCTCCAAGTAGGGAATTTTTTCATGCCAGGTACGAAACTCATCTCTAACTCAATCCTACTAGGTTTGTCCCGTGCCGTACCCCCAAGTCACTGGGTGGTTTCTTTATTAATCATGGCAATTGGATGGGCAGTGGGTACAAGATGGTACAGCCATCAAATGGTCAAAGCCACTCATCCGAACCGTACGAAAAACCGTGGTGCACTCAGGATCTGCTCCAGCAGCGCCAACTCACAAGCCCTGGGGCACGTTCTCCCTCCTGCTGGAGAGGAACCTTTCTGACAAAAACAAGTGCCACCGTCACCATACACTCAGACTGCGCGCGGATCGAGCACCTTTTGCCGCCAGAACTGCATCAAAACAAAGCGTTCTCATCTAATTACTGCTTGGCAAATATGGTCATAATATGGTCATAATTACAAAGCAAAGCGTGAAGGAAGACAAACCATGAAGAGAATTGCATGGCAACCGCACGAGTAACAACAACGGATTTGTTTTTTTGACCTTGCGTGCTATCAGGGGAGTGACTCCACTAGTTGTAAAACGGCAAAGACAATACTCGAACAACAAAAAATAACAATGACCAACAGTGACGTAGCCAATAAAACAAACTACGGCACCTCATCCCCCAATCCAAAAAAAAAACACCCGATCACGATCACAATCCAGCGATGGCCTCGTCCCCTTTCTTGGGCTGTCGCCGGATGAACTTGACCTTTTGCTTCACCTCTTTCTTGATATCTGCCGGGAGCAAGTCTTCGTCGTTTCCCCCCATGGCGGCAAGGCGGGTTCACTACCTGTTGCTGAAGTGTCGGAAAGGACCTGGAAATTGGAGATCCAAACATCTCGGAGGTTGGTAGAGGCAACAAATCGTGCACAACCCTTGGATTCATGATCTGGTGTCCAATGTGTGTACGACAATGCTGTTTTTGTTTATGGCCGAGGTGTTCCCGCACATCAATGAGAGCAAGTCTGAAAAAATGCGCTATCATTTATCATCTACACCTACACAATCTAAGGCCACTTCCATTTTCCATTTCTTTATTTCAGCCGAAGTTCAAAAAACATGATGCCTCAAAAAGCATGATGCTCAAACAGCTGCAATATCATGCGGGTCGGTTGCAAGTGCGGCCGTCTCCAAAACAAACATCATGCTGCTGTAACACCTGTTTGATTACACGGATGGTATTTAACAGGTATGTAAGCAAGCACCACTGTCAACAATGCCCATTCGTATTCAAACCCTCAATAAGTAAAGTACCAGTGACAGCCCTGGCTCTAGGCCAAACTAGTCACCCTTCAGATTGGTCGCTTGCAGATGAGAAACCAACAAACATCGGAACATAAGACAAACATTTGAATCATTTGCAAATTAGTCAACATGTATCCAGTTCACATCCGCATCATTCCACATTTGCAAAATGACAATGGTTGACATATGTGAAAATATGTGGGTGTCAAGACAACCGGACTCGATCTCTTCCTGCATAAAACATCCCGATATGGATATGATACAGGTCGAAAAAGCTTATATAGAACAATTCCGGCTACAAAAGGTGCACAACGCCATATCCAAAGTCATTTTGTAGGGACTACTTGAACTTGAATCATCCAACTGCATGGTATTTTGATGTATTTTGCAGCTCCTTGGATGGCTTTGATGGGCAGCGCAGCCCAGTCCCTTGCAGGTGGATCAACCCTGGGTGTCCGGCAGTCTGTTCATCCGGCTCACCGGCCATGCTGTCTGCTTTTGTATCAGTTTGCAACTGCTTGTGCTTGGACCATCACTGAGGCCCCAGTTTCACTGGAAGTGCTGAGGCCATATGAGTCATCGTCTTTGGTCCACAGATATTGGCTCACAAGTCATAAGTGGGTGCCGAATGAGACCTGGTAGAAAGATCAATGTTTTGAAGGGAATTCTGTGGGTCAAAAAGCGAAACAAACGAACAACTAACAGCCATAGCAAAAAAGAGAAGAACTCATTCGGTGCACGACAAAAACACGTGTCTAGGGAAACAGCTGTTCCACCCCGCATTTTGAAGGGGCATGGTTAATATTTGACGCTGGCCGAGGTTGTAGACTCTCCGTATCACATGTGGAATGACTCCAAATAGGCTCAGTTGAGATACCCATTTATCAAACACCAGGAGCTGAAACGGCTGAAAGAAAAATGATCAGAACGACTAGTAACATCTATAATTGTCCAAAACTCGTGAACTATATACTTGCACATACATGCACACTAATTCAACGTCGTTCCACGGTAGCTATCTAAAGTCAGTGTGAACCTTGTAATCACAAAAGCTCAACAACTGCAAACATGAACCTGCGGTAACTTTGAGCCGAAAGGCAGTCAGCGGCATCTGCAATTCTGTGATGTGATCCATGAAAAAAGTGCCGGTGGGGCCTGACCCAAGATTCTGCTACAAAGCACTGAAAGCGCCTCATTCCCTGACATTGACCAACAGGGATTCCCAAATGGACAACACTAACCTCCCCGTATCAACAAGCAACAGCCTGGCTGCTTCAACAACAACCGAAGTGTTCAGTCGAGCAGCGGTTGTGCAGCGGTCGCTAGTGCATCACAGCTGTGGCTGAGCACTTTTTTGACCACACGGGTGCAACAACTTTGTTCAACCGCTGGCGGCGCCGCTGGCTCTTGCGGCCCAAACTGCCAGCAAAACGGGCACGCTTGACCTCGAGGAAGTGTGGCCAATGAGATTTGATGCGAGCCAATGTGGGACATCCACCCTGAATTTTGAAAGAAACAGTTGGTGTTTTCATATCTTGTATGGGCACGTGGCATCACGTGGCTTGATATGGTGCAAATCTAACATGGCCTTAATATCCTTAATCCAATCCACAGTCATGAGCAGTAAAGAGAAAAGGTGGCCAAATCAGGAAACCACTTTCAGTCCCCTACACTTCATCTCAGAACTTTGGTGGTTGCACTGGAAAATGGTGCCTATGCTGCTTGAATCATCACATCTTGGGAGCTTTTCATGATGGAACGTCGGCAAACAAGACATCAACCAGCAAGACTTTAGGTTGCAATCAAGGCCCCAACGATGCTCCGGCAAATCCTCACAGCAGGATCCACGCAATCATCTACATCCACACCCTGCAACGGTTTGAACACAGACATGATCTATAGTCATTTTTGCTTCTCTCATTGGATGCCCACTGGTGGCACATGGCATCCCGCCCCTAGTCGAATAAATGTTTTCAACAGCTCAAAGCCGCCCATATTTAGTTCTGCAAAAAAAATGGATGATACTAGCTGAATACTGATACCCCCAAATGTCCATCCAATATGGGAACCTTGAGAAGACATCATCGCTTGTTGCTTCTGAAGCCTTGTGGACAGGCCTCAATGATTGCAATCTTTGGACCTACTCTATCCACTGGTTGGGGCCAACGGCAGGGTTCAGCACGGCGGTGAAATTCATCCAACCATTTGGCGTTGCGTTCCCATTGATATCGGTGGTGGAGACTTAAAATCTGGAGACTGCCAGGATGCACCCCCTCCAAAAAAACAATCTTTTCTCCAAAAAAAGGCCACTAATTACTTAATTAAAATGAAATTCGCTCAAGTGGTTCAGGCTTTCAACACAAGAAGCGGAGCTGTTAATGCTTCCAAGTTGCAGGTCTGGCTTCAGCTTCTTGTGACTCATCTCAGACAGCAATTCCAAGGCCCATTGCCACTGCTTCGATTTCTCTAGGGCGCTCAGGGTCATGGTGTAGTTTCGAACGTCCTGAGCCACTGCTTTCCTACAGCCTCAGCAGTTGCTAATCATCCACTGAGGCACCTTTGTTGATTGACCTTGTTGGTTGTACCTTGTTGAAGTTCAGCCACTTTGTTGGTTGTACCTTGTTGATGTTGAAGCAGCGCTCCACTTGGCTCCACAACATTTGACTTACAAGTTTGTTGACCTTTCGGCATTGCCATCAGAGTGGTGGCCATTGTCGGGAGGACACGAGTCATCGATGCGAAGAGCTGTTGGCAAATTGGATCACTTGACTCGTGGAGGTTGAGGGCTAACCATCAACCATCCAACATGGAACAAACCAATTTTCAGTAGAATGGAAGAGCCACCAATCAAAACATCACAACCCCAAGTCGTGCATGGCAAGTGCTTTACCTATGGCTAGGCTAGGCATGGCTGGACATTTTTTTAAAATTGGATGATACTAGGTGAATCTCCGAAAGCATGTGATACTGGCATGGTTATGGCTGGTGATCCTTATTTTATCAAGTCTGGATGATGCTAGGAAAATCTCCATACATAAATGGATAAATGGGTGTTTCTCAAAATAGGGGATCCCCCGATCATCCATGAATAGTCATTTATAGTAGTCAACCAACCACTTTTGGAGGTCCCCAATTTTGAGAAACCGCCAAATGGCCAATCATGGGAAATGGTCCGTGACATGCGCTTGGTGTTGGTCACTGACTGGTCACCAAGCGACAGGTGTGACTGCAGTGCGCCACATCTTCTCCAAAGAGCTCATGGCCTGGCGATCCATGGTGATCCATGGTGATCCATGGTGATCCTTAGGTTATAACAACTCTTAGGCTTAGTTAAGGCAGGGTGATGATTGATGGTTGGTGATCCAGTTCTAGGTTGTGATGAATGGAGGTTAATGATGGTGATTGATGGTTGATTGATGGTGATTGATGAGTGTTTTTTACACAACTTTCATGCCAACTGTCTCTCTCGCTCTCTATCTCTCTCTCTCTCTCTCTTTCTCTATCCGTGGCCGTTTCCGACGAGTTTCAGTAGACGCTGAGGGCGAGTAAGTACCATAGCTGTGGGCTCATGCCAACATTTACCGACATCATGGCAAAGCACTGACCCATTTTCACGCACTACAACTGGTAGCACGTACTCCTTACCCAGTGCCACAAATAAACAGTGGATTTCAGTAGAGGTGCTGATCATCAGTCAGAAAAAAAGAAAAGCAAACAAGGCCGGACCGCTTGATGTCGTAACTGCGTATATGCTAACCCATCATCATCATCATCATCATCATCATCATCATCATCATCATCATCATCATCATCGTGTGCTATGATTAAACCTGCTGCTCAGTGCATCAATGCATGGGAGCAACCATCACATGAACTAAGTTGGTAAATCGGTCCACACCGCCAACATCACAGATCAAGCTCTCGATTAGCAAGCACTGAATTAGCTGTCTAGTTTCTTGTCTATATAATTCCGGTACCAACAAGAGTGGCCTAACCACCAATCAGCTTGGCTCAGCTTGGCTCATCGTTTCAACATGTCAGCGGCAATCCTACTGGAGAATTCAGGGCTCCTAGAAAACTTCGGACCACACCAGGAAGAACAATATGCCTCATACATATGCCTCTGGTTGCGTAGTGCTTGCCTGGTTGCGGTGCGACTGTATGCAACTATAGTATAAGATCACAGCAACCAACATGTGAATTGTAAATCGACCTGTCGCATTGTGTTTACTTGTGTGCCTGTGGCTTGGCTGACGCACTCAAGCTGACCTGCTGCCAATGTAGACCAACCCCCATAGAGCCAATCATCGCGCAATAGCTCGCACGATTGGGATGAATACCTGGAAGTCTCAAAGGCATCAGACATGGGAAGGCTTTGACTGATTGTTGTCTACTTGGGCGAAGCCCTCCTTTCAACCCCAACACTGCAAGGAAAGTGACCCTCAGCAGCTATGTCACCTTCCAAATTTCAACGGGTCAAAATAAAGGCTCGAAAGGTTTTTGTTCCTTTATATTGCGCGTCCTAGACCAGTTGGTGGGTGAAACATAACCCAATTTACTAGAGAGCCTCTAAATGTGTGTGTGTGTGCCCGTTTGTAGATCTCCTATTTGTTCGATGCCGTTTTTCTTTGCAAGGGGGCAGTGATGGCAAACACACGTCCTTGAAAGCATCAACCCAGCGCCCCTGACGTATGGATACAGGATCATGCAAAGATATGCAAACCCTTTGAGTGACAGGCTCGGGCAGTGCCTTAGAATGACACGCAGCTAACCTTGGGGGTTGATATTGCAGTGTTCTGTTGATAGTATTTGTCCTCCTCCTCTTCCTCTTCCTCCTCCTTCTGTCATGCTTTGCTTCTGCCAGATCAGCACAGGGTACAGTACAGCGAGCTCACACTCTGGGCACATTTGGGCCCCTGCACTATACCAAACTCCACTTCACTATGGGCACTGCCAGACCCTTTGTCTATATCCAACTCAAGGTCTCTGCAGGCACATCCGGAGAGAAAGAACGTCAGAATGTGTAATGTATATGTCATGATGCCACAAAGAACGTCAACAGAATATGCCAGAAACATACCAAAGCTATGTCAGGCTGATATGCCAAGGTAGGGACGACTCAAAGGAAGTTTGATAGGGTGAAAGAACATTTGTGGAGTAAAATCCATGAGTAGACAACGATTCCAAAATCATGATGTCAGTGCCATCAGTCTCCATTCACCCCAGCAGCGATTGCCACCTGCATGCTGCATGTCCATCCACTGCTGCAAAGTCCATTGCCATTGCCCAGCTTTGTCACAAGCTGCCATCACAGTCGAATGGGTGACCACATTGGGTTGCACCTTTCTTTCCCTGACCGAGATGGCAAGCAACAGAACTGGAGTCACGGAGGGCGTCATGAAGAAAACCATGAGGCAGTGGATATCAATGATCGAAGCACACGCCAAACAACAAATCCAAGTACATTGATATTAATCAATGTTTGATGGGTGGAATTTTGACCACAGCCAAAACAATTTGATTGATCACAAAAACTGACAAGCAATGACAAGCAACAAAATTTACAGCAACCAGGAGTTCAATCACAAGTAAGCCAGCCGCCATTCTCAATAAATCAAGCACCATCAACAAATAACCGCGGACAACTAGCTAGCCATCCGCCAGAACCATAGCACTGAAACTTGCTGCGCCTCATCTCTCCCAGGACCTGCAATGCCAAGTCCCAATGGCGAGCTTTTGCGCATGCGCTGATGGCACTGCTGTAGGAGACCACGTTTGGGGGCACGGCATCCTAAGCTGTGCCATGGTGGCGGGGTTGGAACTGCGGTACTTGGATCAGCTATTGCAATTTGCTCATGTGGTGGTTGAGGGGCCGCCAAATCACTCCACAAGGAAACCTTTTCACACAGAACGGTCATGGAACAAGCGGCGCGCGCTGAGCAAGTAAGGTGACCACCTCAAGAATGACATGGTCATTTTGGGATTGAAACTAGTTCGGTCAGCCAAATCAAACAGGGCCCCACCTTGGCCAACCCGATGCCAAGAATGAAGGTGACAACCCTGCAGTTGCTAGATACACCACCTGGATCCTGCAAATTCTGTCAGCCAAGGGTCTTCGTCCATTTCCTTGAGGAAACCTGTTTTCGGCGATTGAGTCACATTTCGACACTTTCCACACATGACATGCTCGTGGTCTTGATTTGCTTACGTGAATGAAATCGAACAAACATGAACAAACATCAGCCAACGCAGCCACAGAACATTTGCAGAGATAAAACGCTCAAAAACGACCAGGCAATGTGACAGAAAAGCTCAACCAATAATGGCACCTCACATCCTCGGGAGAGATAGAGTGCAAAAACTTGAGTGAGTAAAAGTGAGTATGGGTTGAATCCGAACCTGGGGTTGGTGGTCTGGGAGTGGGACCTCCGTTTGCAAAGCATGTGTTTGGCACCGCAGGCTAAGCGGCTTCAAAAGTGATTGCAAGCTGAGGTAAGCCAAGGATTCAATCAAGTCGGGAGCCCAACTCTGCCAGAACAAAGCAAATTAAAGCCAAATTATGTCAAGATATGTCAAGAACAAACTATATAAGTTAAACCAGATTCTGCCAAAACTAAAAGACCCAAAAAGCAAAAAAAAAAAGGACCTGGATAGACAAGGAGCGAATGGCCCGCATCCACCTGAAGCCTTCTTCACAGGCGCTGATCGCAGCGCTGTACGCCATGACATCTGGCTGTAGCTGCAGCTGGCGCAACCTGGCCCCCGGATCAATGACAGCTACGGCCTGCGTATGCACGGAGAAACCATCAAGGCTTATCAGGGTAAAAATCGTGCGAACAGTTTCTGCGGGCCATTGATGCGCTGAGATGACGTAATGGAATGTGGATAAACATTTGGTTGTCCTGCATCTGCAATCATCTGCACAAAGATTGTGCTCAGACATGTTTCAGTCCCTGTCATAATGTAATTAAACAGTTTAAACTTATTCCGCCCAGTCTCCCGCCTCCGCAGGTCGAACCCTGCAACCATCATGATGATCAGCACGATGCTTGTGAAAACTCTCGCAAATACGATCATCACCAAGGACGTTTACATATTTGTCAGCTAACAATAGCCCACAATCACTCAAGACTTCAAATCATCAAAGAGTCCGTTGTTTGAAGAGTTTATGAGTTTAAATCATATTTTAAAAAAGCAAGCTATAGATCAACATAGATCAACCATGATCAACCGGTGTATGCGACCATTCATTGTGACCGCCACCCTTTTGCTTGCGTCCAAGGAGCGAGTCCATGAGTCTCAGCGCCAACTTGGACTTGTTTGCTCGACGGCAAACCGTGAGAACAGCATTGAAGGCCAACAAGTCCTTGGTGGTTTGGGATGAACCCTGCAAAGCTCATCTGGAGCACATCCTTAACCAAGTTTTAAGCATCACAATGGTGTAAAGTCCTTGGTGCTGAGCAGCCGTGAAGATGTGTGAAGCAGTTGGATACGACTGGATCGGACTCAGGGGATCTGTCTTTGAAATATGTCAATCGGATCTATGGATCTGTCGACTTCCGTGAGAATATTGATAACAATCTACTCTCGTACATCCATCATCCATCTGTCTATTTCCGCATGTTCCCAGTGCTAGCTTGCGCCTGTGCATCAAAGAGTCTGGTGGGTGCTGAGCTGCCATCGCCTGCAGCAAGCCAATCGCCAACCTAAGGGGCGTCCAACGTCTTGCCCTCCATAATCGACAGTGAGGACACGGAAAGATTCAAATTGACAAAAGATCCCCCAAGAAAGCTCTTATCACCTAAGGGAGGTGTAGCAAACATGAGGCATGCTCGCTGTGCTGTCTCACTTTGTTTCAAAACTTGGCACAGCTGCTGGCCAAGGTAAATCATATCTCGTTTGAAGGGGCCAGCTAGCAAGCTATCCAAACTCCGGCATCATTGAGACTGTACTACCGATGCGAAGCATTTGAAGACCACTTTCATGCCGGAAAATCTCCAGACACCAAGCACCACATGGCCACAATGTCCCCAACGATCTGGCTAGACCCATCACATGATGTCACATGTATATAAATCGTATAGCCTATATCCATCTATATATCCTGTATTGCAATCTATCATGCCATCATGTTACATCAAGATGTCATGATGTCATCACGCCGCAGTCACCCACCAGCCACCAACCCCAGCAGCTGCATGGCTCAGGTGGCTCCCATTGCGTGGTAACTCCGCAGCTGGAGATGGCAGCTGTGAAGCCCACGGCCGTGGGTTCCGCCATCTCGCCGAAGAGGCGGAGCCCAAGCATGGCAGGGGCCTCTCCTCCCAAGGTACCTCCATGGATGCGTCTGCACAAACGAGTGTGGGCGTATGTGTTCGTAAAGAATCGTATGGATCTGTGCGGCATGTCTGTGCGGAAATGGGAGAACATGCACACACAAACACACACACACACACATACACACACACACACTGAAAGGCACAAATGCAAACATGACAACTAGATATGAGAAGCACATTTCATGCCAACCGATCGGCACAAATCTTGTTCGATTTTTGTTTCTTTCTGTTGTTCTTTCTTTCTTGCTTTCTTTTTCCCCACCTGTCAGGTGAGGGTTGCTAGATTTTATGTCAGTTCCCTCTCCTCCTTCTCCTCTCCTTCTCCTCCTCACCGGACCTAACTTCTGACATTCTATCTGGCATAGTTTTTGGCATCGGAGTTGAGGTCCGGCAGCGGACACTGGGCGTGGATGGTCGTGGTTGAGGTCCGGCAGCGAACACTGGGCGGGGATGGTCGTGCTTGAGGTCCGGCAGCGAACACTGGGCATGGCTGGTCGTGATTGAGGTCTGGCGAGGAGGAGAAGGAGAGGACAAGGAGAAGGAGAGGGAACTGACATAATTAAAATCTAACAACCCCCACCTGACAGGTGGGGAACAAGAACAGTAGCTCCATGCTGCCCTGATGAAGCCCAGCAGCATGAACGCATGGTGGCGGTGTAGTGCAGTTCAGTGGGTTCATGATTCGCCTTCTTCATGGAATCAAAAACCTCTCAGCGCCGTCGGGTGAGCCGTCTTGTGAAAACCGGCTTGAATTTGAGTTCAAAGATACTTTGCTCGGAGGCAAGGGTTAGCAAGAACGTGCAAAAGTTGATGGTGTGAGTTTCAAAAGGAGATGAAGCAACTAACTAGGTTCCCCTCAAAAGGTTGACCATCGGCCACTCACTGACCATTCCATGACACAACCACCAAGGATATCAATGTGAAGAAATCACAACTACAAACTACAGCGATCTATGACGAACAAGCATGTCATGATATGAACGTAGCGGCAGCTCAGGAAGCCTCGATGCAGGCAGCTACCTTCTCAGTACCGGTGCTGCCCATGGAGAAAACAACAACCAAAAGGGGCTTGTTCCAGGGCACAATCAGGAATGACAAAAAAGCAATATACATCAATAACGATCAATATACATCATTCTAAACCGCCTTGCATGGCAAATAACAATCAAGCAATCCAGTGATGCTACAAATGTTCATGTTCGATTCATGATCCCTACAGCTCCAACCCAGAAAGTTGCCCAGGGTGCAGGGTGGCATGTGACGTGCATCAGTAACTGCAGGATACCTGGAACGAATTGGGGTCAATCATCATATCAATTCATGATAGATCAATCATGATGCTTTGTTGAAACGTAACTCCGCATGATTGCCACTCAGAACCCCAAAATGTCCACAGCCGCTGCAGGGTGAAGGCCCCCCCCCACGATTTTCAGGAAGCGCCTGGATGGAGCTTTGCCAGTCGCTTCGTCGACCGAAGCTTCGAATCAGGGAGAGGTAGTCGCGAAGCAGCAGCTCGTCCAGGTGCTGACCAAACGCTCACCAGGTGTCACCAAATTCATCAGATTTAGCAGGGTAGCATCCTACCTATCCCTACCTCAGGGGGTGGGTGGTAGCCATCATGGCTTGGGAATTCGCATCAATTTTAGTAAAGCTGGAACCGCCCACTTCTGTGATGAGGCTGGCCGGATGCATGTGCATGGCCGTGGCCGTGCCTGATGCCAAGAAGAACAAACAGTCAGAGGCACTAAACTAGCGTTGAGTGGTAAAACGAAGATGTTCACTTCCGATCCAGCAGCACTAACCCAACAAACGATCTCACATTGGCATAATCTGGAATCATTTTACGAATCGTTGGACCGCTCCAACTCCTTCATGCTGAACCCGGAACGGACTTCTGAGCCGCCCCATTGGGCAAAATCTCACAATAGCAATGTATGTAAGCATAGCTTCAGTTCACGTGAAGGTGTGAATATTTGACATCATCCCTCAAAATCATTCAAAATCAATATAAATAAGAACAATAAGGAAAAAATCATAGATTCAAAAAAGGTGAGGTCCCACCACTCATCCCTCCATTCCCACCTCTTGCAGTAGCCTTTGCAAAGCTTCATGGGCTCGCTGCCAACTTCGGCCGCGCGCCAAAGCCAGCAGAGCCTCCTTCTTGCGCAGCGCCATCTCATGGCGTCGAGGCACCAGATGTTGGTGCCGGGGGTGAAAAGGTGGATGTTTTCCCCATGTTTTCCCGTAAGGTGAAGAATCTGAAGGAGAAAAAACACAAGAGGATGAGTGAATGCCAATTGAATGAGTGTTTTAATTTCTGCTTCTTGCTTTGTTTTTGATTGAATTCCTACCCTTTTCAGTTTCTGTGGATTGGCTATGGCTGGATATGGCCAGCCCTGCAAATCAGCCAAATACAGCTCAGCTGTGGAGCAAAACGGGATCTCACATAACAAAGCTGCCGTATGCAGAAAACATCACGGTGCAAAGGGATTCCTTGAGATCCAGGATGCAAAAGCTGATCCAAGAAGATCCAAGTAAAAAATCCATGCAGTTCATCAGCTGTCTGTTTGCACGACTCTATCCACAACGGCTTATGTTGCAGTCAGGAGTAACGCCCAAACAAGAAACACAACCCACGTCAAGCTCAATCTCTAGCAATGACAGGTTGATAACCGTTCACCGGGATGAAAGGAGTGTCGCCCAACAAGCGATGCGCAATCCCAACTGTTTTGCAGAAAACGACTGCCGGTCAAGAGGTTGCAAAACGATGTCCATACTCAAGCCTTAGATGCACATGATCCACAGGCCCATGCCAGCAATGACAACACGTGGTGACGTGGATGCGGAAGACATTGGGCATGTTTTCGCTGCTGCTGGAAAGAGATGGCAATGAATAAAACATGACACCACTTCGTTCCTAGAATGATCCCATGGAATGCACCTGGTAACTGCAAACCGCATTCGAGAAGAAGAAAAAAAGGAAGAAAAAGAAGAAGAAGAAGAAAAAGAAGAAGAAGAAGAAGAAGAGGAACAACAACACCAACAACGACAACAACAACAAAACATACAACATACAACATAGAACATACAACAACCACTGTCAGTCAGTAACAATCAGCAGCAAGTTGCTTGAAAAATATTAAGGCAATCTTATTGACAGCCATCATCAGCCATCATCAGCTGGGTGGTAGTTTCAACCCCAATGAAAAATACTAGTCAACCCACTAATGGTTAATAAATACTAGGGAAAATGAAAGAAATGTTTTGAAACCACCAACCAGCAGTGGTTACAAAACAAAATAATGTCCTTTCTTTTTGCCATCATCAGCCATCATCAGCCATTCATAAGGGCAACCCTCTGATTGGGGGGTCCCCCAGCCATCTCCGTTCCCAAGCGCCGGGCCGTGCGACAGGACCTGGCGCCGATCCGCGGAGGGTGACTTTCCAAAGGTGCAGCCCTTCAACGCTAGGGATCCCCTGCACTAGGTTACATGAGCTATATGGGTGTTTATCAAAATAGGGGTACCCCCAAATCATCCCTTATATTACCTGTTTATAGTAGCTAACCAACCATTTTTTGGTCCCCCTATTTTGAGAAATCCCCATATCCATATATATATATATATATTGGAATTATGAGTTATATGGGCTATGTGAATTATTAATAACACTAAGGTTATTCATTAAGGGGTTATATGAGTTATATGGCGATATATGGCAGTCATATGCAAAACAAACATGGCGATTGAATTAACAACCAATGGTTTATCCCCAATAAAGGGGTTAGCAATCCTCATCAACCATCAATGGCAACTTACGGCAATTTATGGCAATTATATAAAGGTGGTACCAAGACATTTCAGAGCATTCAAACAAGAAAAACACAAACCTAAGCTAGACTGAGAACAACAAGAACAAAAACAACTTTAGCAACAATGACGACCACGACAACAATGGCGACCACAAACTGCATTCAAAGAATCACCCACAAACTCAAACACGACAACAATGACAGGAAGCGCAACAAGAATAGGAACAAGAACAGCCACGGCAACAAGCAACGGAGCAACAGCCATATGCGCATCGTCGTCAAAAATCTGCCATTGTCCATAATTATGATGTTGAACAATTTACCTAAGCGGTGTGAGACTGTCGTACTGCCAAACATTTTTCCGGCATGCCAAGAAGGGTCACAAAATGTTTGCATATGTTTGGAAGAGAATGTGCCTGCCTCAAAATTAGACACAAACCACCTAGTCGTCAATGAAATGAGTGAAATGATGCTGCCATACATTCCACACCGTTAACTCTTCCAGAGCGCCATTCCGAACTGCTTGGAATGCTGACCCTGCCGACCCAGCGACCTCGTAGCGTACCAGGATGCCTGGCAGTTCAGGAGGTTTGAGATTCGGCTGATGGTGCAGGACCCAAGCACTAAGAACAATCAATCCCTTCATCACTACTGTAATTACATGTAATTACCCATTAGTCATTCAATTCCTAGCATGTTTGTTAGAAAGGCATGCCATCAACTGCTAGCCACACAGAGTCAAGGTACGACTCACTGATGGCGTCATGATTCATATCTTCTCCGAGGAGGAAACATCCAGCACAACTACCGGCAGCAGCATCCAGCCTTTATGCCGAAGCCCCAGAGCTTCCACCGCGGATCCCACCTCGTACCTGAGTGTACTTGGATGGTTGGTGGTTGAACCACCCCTATGAAAAATGTTAGTCAACCAACCAGTTGTTAATGATTACTATTACTAGGGAAAGTAAAAAATGTTTGAAACCACCAACCAATATATATATATATATATCAGGACATTCATCCAATTGCCGGCTGGATGCATAGATCCATCTTGCAAATTCAGTGTGACTATATGTACTTCTTCGATATGTGTGGAATGGCTCCGGTGGGTCACGCAAACGTAGGGAGACGCTCCTGTCGCAAATCAACGGAGGCGTGAGTTGGGCAGCACTTGGTTGTGATAACCCATCTTTGAAAAATGTGAGTCAACCAAATATATATGTATATATATATATATATATCGTAAATACTAGGGTCCCTAAGGAAGCGTGTGCTTCAAACCAACAACCATGCAGTAGTACATGTGGAAGAAAAACACCTGCCATCCTGCAATGTTTCCTATAACATTAGCGAGCAGCTGCTTGTGCCACTTTGGAGATCTTGCGGTCGCGTGAGCACATTTGTGTTTTTTTTGCGAGCAAGGCATCGTCCAGGTCAGGGTCAGGGCCTCAAGGCCCAGAATTCGAAGCTGCCTTGGACATCCAAAGGGATGCCTCTTCGCCCGCTTTTTCACTTGAACTTTGCACCTCCTTCAAGCGCTCAAAGAGGTGGTTGATCCGATTTGACTCCAAAGCGGTAATCAGCTCGTCTTGGGAGGAATAGCCCCGAAGGCTTTCAAGACTCCCATCTAAATTCCAACTATCTCCATCTTGAAACATAATTTTGTCTGAGAGCACTTCAAAGCCGGAACGTCCAGAGATTGGGTCGTACATGCCTCCTCTAAGGCGAAGCACTAGATGCAATGTAGACTCCTTTTGAATGCCATACTGTTGCAAGGTCAATCCGTCCTCAAGTTGCATTCCGCAAAAAATGAGACGCTGCTGGTCTTCAGGGGTTCCTTGTTTTTCCTGAATCTTGCATTTCAATTGATCTACAGTGGTGCTTCCCGTCACACGGATAAGCACAGTTTGACCTACCAGCGTCTTGACAAAGATGTCTATCTCGCACTCCACCTGATCCACTGTGGTGCTCTCCGTGACATCTACCAAACGGCGTTTGCCTGTGGGCGTCTTGACAGTCTTGTGAGAGGACTGGACACTTGTATCAAGGTGTGATATGCTCGAGATCCCAACGGAAGAAAGGGTAGCTTCTTTCGGTAATTCCTTGCCTTCCTTTGTGATCACCACGGTTCTGGACTCTCTAAGCTTGGTTGCTACTTGACTTGCAAGGAACTCGATAGTGTCGAAAGCTGTTGCTTCCACATAGTGCTGACCCACTTTCAACCTGAAGGCCCCTGCAATTTCTTTGGCTGTTGCCAGCAAGTTCTGCTGCTGAAGCTGGATGGCTTCTGCTTGCTGGATCATCCTGAGCAGAGCCTGTTCCTTGGTACCAAAGCTTTTGTTCTGCAGGGAAGCTCGCAACGTTTCAATGTCCACAGCAACCATGGCGCCGACAACACAGTGTCTGATGCGATGAGCTCTGAGCGAAGATGACTTGAGCCAAGAACACATGGGAATTCTGAGATGGGACGTATCCAGCTGGCCGCACTGGCCCTGAAAATAGTACATGCATCTGCGTCTTTGCTGTGAGCTGTGACTAATATTACACATTCAAAAAACCATAATAATAACAAAGACAATAATAATAACAATAAACATAATAATTAATGCAAAGTCAGGATTAATAAACCACCCCTAGTTAATCAACCACCTTCTCATCCCCAGACCCTGGTCCTTACTAAAGTTAATTAGGCCCTGATTTCACCCCCTAATAAGATAAGTTCACCCAGAAACACCCCCTAGTTAATCAACCACCCCTGGATCCCTCAGATTTTTTTTTATTTTTTTTGTTTTTTTTAATTAGTTTTAGATTACATTTAATTAAATCCCTTATTGATCTAGGTACTTCTCATGGCTACTTAGTCAGGTAATTAGTCTTAGAACCAACTCAGGTCTCATAGCTGGGCCACCCTCACTGCTCACTCCCCCAGGCTCAGGTGCTCAGTGCTGCTCATTTTCCTAGCACAGAGCTAGCTCATATGTACTGAGGCTCGATTGGCCTTCCAGTTCGCTTATGCTCCTTTCTCATGTAGGCCCTGATGCACTTCCACTCATTGCAGTTGAGACATCCAGACTGATTCCTGCATCTGGAGCACACTCCCACCTCATGGTGGATGATCCTCATTCTGTCCTTCTCACACTCTGGTGGGAGCTCACTGATTTTAATATAGCGGTTTTCATGGACGAACTCATAGGCAGTCTTCTGAAGCTCAGTGAGGGTCTCCTGCTTATCCAATCTCATCTGAGCCATTTTTGCTTCTTTGACCATCTCTGCATGGGCTCTCTCACCAGCTCTGAGCACTTTCTCATCAGCTGCCTTCAAATCTCTTTTGTACTTGGGGATCTCCTCATGCAACTGGTGTGTCAACTTTCTCAATCGCTCATGCCAGTGGTGTGCTGATGCTGCAGGCCATCCAGAAGCAGCAGGCCCATAGCCCAACTCATTGAGCAGCTCAGCCTCCATGTATGCCAGAATGAAGTGCCCACACTGATTGGTACCCCATGGCTGTCTGGTGCGCACATTTGCTCGTCTCAGTGCTGGTCTGTCACAGAACCCATCAGGCACCACACTCAAACTCATCATGGCTCCCAAAAGTCTCTCAGCCATGGCCAGGCACTTCTCAGGCAGGTTGGTGATCTCATCCTCAGTACCAATCTTGCTCCTATCTGGATCACCACATAGAGAATCATAGTACCTGATGTCCTCATGGATCTTATCCACCACCAGCAAAGCCCAGTGCCCTCCGCTCATGAGGGGAAGAAAAAAGGTCTTCTTGTGGCTCATCTCTCGTTTGAACAGCTGAATCAGCTTATCCAATTCAAGACCATGCTCCTCCTCCTTCTTCACAGCCCCCAGTGCATGGCACAACATGGGGTCCAGCATGGTGATGTTCTCAAGCTCATTCATACTCTTCCCTGAACAAAAGTATCTCATCAACAGCCACCCATACTGCACCGTCTGTGCCTCAAGGCCTCCAGGTGGACACTCCTTGCTCAGCACCTCCACTGAGTCCCAGGCTATGTCCTTCTCATCGATGTCCTCATTGATTGTTCCTGTCTCATGGAGGATCCATTGTTTGATCGTTCTGCTGATGCTCAGCTGAGGAAATTGCCATGTATGGGGATGGGGCAGCTCATCCACTCTCATACAATATTCCTGCCTCACCCAGCTCAGCTTCTCTGTATTGTACCGGACATCTGCATCGAACAAAATCTGATACTGATCTTCTGATGCGCTCAGGATGTCACCCTGCCTCCCATACAAGGTCACAGCCTGCTCACTGATGACTCTCCACTTGCCAGCTGGCTTCTCATACTCAGGTGGAGGCTCAACTGGAGCAGGCAGGGGAAGCTCATCTGCAGGTGGCAAGGCAGCCTGAGACTCAACCTTCTCATCAGACTTCATCTTCTTGAAAGCTTTGACAGTCTCTTTCCTCATGAGCTCCTTCTGCTGACCTTTCTGTATGGCTCTCTCACCGGTTTTCTTCTTATTCTTGGCCTTCTCCTTCTCCTTGGCAATTCTCCCTTCTGATTTCGCCTTAGACTTACTTTTTGCCTTTGCCTTGGCTCTGGCTGATGGCACCATCTGCAGCATGGCATCCATTCTGGAACCTGATTTCAAGTTGCTTCTGATCTCTTCTCTCTCCTCCTCATTCAATGCAGCTTTCGCCTCATTCCTCAGCTTCCTCTGCTGTCGTTTCTCCTTGAGCTTACTCCTTCTGGCCTGTCGTGCCTCGCTCATGGTGCTTTCCTTGAGGGCCAGCTGTCTTCTCAGATCCAATGGCAATTGGAATTGACATGCCTCAACCCAATCAGGAAGCTCATCCAGGTCAATCATCTCATGCTTCTTCGGGTTCTCATGGGAATAGGACCACTCAATGAGGTCAGCCAGCTCCTTGGCTCCCTCAATCCTTTCCCATACAGGAGGCTCAACTTTCATACCACGTTCTTTCACCCAGCTCAACCTGTTCTTCAGCCATGTCTGACTAATGCGAGAACTTCCAATAGGCTTATCTTGACACCATGGCTGATCAATCTGATGCACCATCTTGCCCTGCTGATCAGGTCTCATGACAAGGAATCCGTTTCTTCGAAGACCAGCAAGCACCCATTGCTTCTTATCATTTTTGTCAATCATCTTCTGCATGCTCATGTCCAGGCATTCAGCAATCTCTCTGATGGACAGCTTATGAATATCAGAAGGGGCAGCCACATCTGCTCTCTGTCTCATCATACCCAGTCGTCTCTTCTCATCAACCTCTCTTCTCATATGGCTCTTAAACTCATGAGAAAAGTCCGTATCTGTGAGCTGCATGGCTGATGTCATCTTGCCCATGATGGTAGCCTGCACTTGATGTCCAATGAATTGGCTCTGTCTCACCTGATCTGTGAACACTGCACCGAAACAATCACGTTGCCACAAGCTCATGGGATACATGGCTGACTGCTCTCTGATCTGCCAAGACATGAGGATCCCATCCATATTCGATGCAGGTTGACTCATGACCCTGAAATGCCTGAACAAGTCTGGCCTCTCCTTTCTCAACCTCCTCCAGGGCTCAAGCACTCGTCCTACTTTCTGACCAGCCACATGGTGCCTCACCTGGCCCATGTACTCAAAGGACTCACTCTGGATCCACTCATCATTCTCATTGATGTTACTCATGCTGGCATGTGGGCCTGGCACAATGAGGATGCCAGGGAGGACATGCCCCACAGGGTCATGGCTCTCATCAAACCAATGGGTGACCAGCTGATGCGCTTCAAAGGTGATGCGATATTTGTCGCTAATCTCTCTCTGGACAGTCTCATGGGTCTTGCCACTGGCTGCCTGGCTCTTGGCATCACTGACATGGAACTCATCCTCCTCATGCTCTACCAACTGCTGATTCCGCTCATCTGCAACACTGGACATAGGCTCCTCTTTCTTCTCATCTTCCAAAGTCTGAGCTGATGTTCCCTTAGCCTGAGCTTGCTCCCTCATGTTCTCAGCAATCCTCATCCTATGAGCTTTCTGTGTTCTGCCTGATGTTCTGACCTCATGTGCCGCAAAAATCTCCTTCTCTGATCCCATCTTCACCCACAAGGGGATTTGGTCAGAGAAGCCCAACACTGCCTTGCTCATGTTGGCTTTGGCCTCATCAGGTCGTGCAAACAGCTGCCTCATGTCCTCATCTCTCTTAGCTGCCATGCGATGCATCTGAGAGTCATGGTACTGCCATGTCAAACATGCTCTCACCTCTTGCTCAACCTCACTGATGGTGGTTTTCAAGTTGGGAACCAATTGCTTGGCTCCCATCCATCTCATCAAGTGCTCAGCTCTCTTCTCCTGATTCCTCGGGTTTTCTAATGCTTGGAGCTGCTTCATGGATTTCTCATAGGACACCTTCTCATTGTTAGTCGCATGTCCAGATTCCATCTTCTCTTTCAAGACAACATGCTCAGCCCTCAGAAACTCCATGTATTTCCAGCTGATGTGCCTCTTCAAGACAGAATGCCCATGGGATCTCTCCATCTCAACCCAGTTCTTGACCTTCTCATACACTTCCGGAAATTCTAACTTCTGTCCTCCACCTGCTGCTCTCATCTTGACATGCTTCACAGCACCAGTGCCATGCACCCCATGGTGAGCTCCTCTGCCTGTTCTCATTTCCAAAGTCTGACTCTGCTGATGCTTTTCAACCAATTGCTTCCAATGGGCCCTCTTCTTCCAAATCATCTTCAACCTCTTGGATCTCATCGAAAACTTCTTGGCCATGGCAGCCATGAGCATCTCTTCTGATGCAAATTCAAGCCGGTTCCCAAAGATTGTCTCACAGATCTTATGCTTCATGGCCACTGGCAGATCTTGTCTCAAAAGTCTTTGGTTCTTCAACCTGATGTTCGATTTCAACCCACCAGCCACACCTCTCAACCGCTCATCCAGCTTCTTGGGTCTGCCTCCTTTGTCTTTGAATGGGTTGCTCATCTGCTTGCCAATGTCTTGGGCTAAGCTCTCAACTTCTTTCTCTGTTGCCTTGATCACTGCTCCATCTCTACTAATCAAACCAGCCATGAGCATGGATCTCACCGTATCTTTGATTGTTCTCTTCTCCTTTTTGGGTGGCAGCTCCCCATCAGCACTCATCATCTCAGTCTCAGTCGCAGAAGCTGATGCAGGAGATTTGAAAAATCTGCTCATGGTTGTCTGCTTCTTACCGCTGCTGCTCATGCTGGGAAAGAGCTCCCTGGGGGCAATGGGAGATGGTGTGCTCATGACCGGACTACTGCTCATGTTCTCCCCTGGCCCTTTCTTTCTCATTCTTTTCAGCACAACTGCCACAGGAGTATGAACTGATCCAACTGATTCAGTGCTGGCTTTCCTCTTCATGGCCTCATTTCCTCTCTTCTCTGCTGCTTTCTCTCTTGCACTCTGATCAACCTGACTCTCAGCAACCTCATCAGCAACTTCAGCAACCTCATCAGGAACTTGAGCAACCTCATCAGGAACTTGATCAACCTTATCAGGAACTTCAGCAACCTCATCAGGAACTTCAACTGGCTCATCATCAGTGAAAACCTTCTCCTCTTCCATTCCCTCCTCCTGCTCCTCATGCCCTCCTCCTCTGATTTCTCTCTTTCGCTTTTCTCGCACCTGCTCACAACTAAAGAAAGGAAAGCTCAGGAAAGCTGATGGAGAAGAGAATGCTTTACTTGCTGATGCTTGTTGATGGAGAGGAGAATGCTTTACTTGCTCATGCTTGCTGGTGGAGAGGAGAATGCTTTGCTTGCTTTGCTCATGGTTGCTCAAAAGTGCTGGACAAAGGAAGAAAGAAGAGAAGAAAGGAAAGGAAAGAAAGAGAAGAGAAAGAAGAGAAAGAAAGAGAAGAGAAAGAAAGGAAAGAAAGAGAAGAGAAAGAAAGGAAAGAAAGAGAAGAAAGAAAGAAAGGAAAGAAAGAGAGGAGAAGGAAAGGAAAGAAAGAGAAGAGAAGGAAAGGAAAGAAAGAGAAGAGAAAGAAGGGAAAGAAAGAGAAGAGAAAGAAGGGAAAGAAAGAGAAGAGAAAGAAAGGAAAGAAAGAGAAGAGAAAGAAAGGAAAGAAAGAGAAGAGAAAGAAAGGAAAGAAAGAGAAGAGAAAGAAAGGAAAGAAAGAGAAGAGAAAGAAAGGAAAGAAAGAGAAGAGAAAGAAAGGAAAGAAAGAGAAGAGAAAGAAAGGAAAGAAAGAGAAGAGAAAGAAAGGAAAGAAAGAGAAGAGAAAGAAAGGAAAGAAAGAGAAGAGAAAGAAAGGAAAGAAAAGAAAAAAAGAAACAGCTCAGTCTCTTGCATTGCAAAGCTTATCACAGCTCAGTCTCTTGCATTGCAAAGCTTATCACAGCTCTAGTTTAAGTAGCTAATAATTAGTTAATTAAACATTAATTAAGGGTTAGACCTGGATTTTCCCAATTTGACCCTCAATTTTAAACCTGCTTTTCCCTTTTTAAAATCCATTCAAAAAATTGATTTTTTGGAGCTCACAAAGGGTACCCCCCACAAGGTGCTGTCACCCCTGAATAAAACCTGAGAACACCCCTAGTTAATCAACCACCTCCCCCCAAACCCTGGGTTAGCCCAATCTACATAAATAATTCTAACTAATTAACTAATTAATAAATCAAAAGAAAAGAAGTTAGACATGTCACAGCTCCCCTGGCCTCATTCATCTTCATCTTTCTCATCTCCTGCATTGCCTTCATATCCTCATAGCTTTGCTTCCTTTCCCTTTTCCTCTTAGCCTTTACCTCATCAGCTTTCTTCATTGCCTCTAAGTCCATCTTAGCTGTGCTCCTCATGAATTGCATTCTCCTCTTTTTGCTTTCCTCCCTGATGCTTGCTTCTAGCTCATCCCAATCGAAGTACTCAGGGTTGACATGGATACCAGTGTCATTGGACTCATGTGCTTCCAGCTCATCCCAATCAAAGTAGGCATTGCTTGGACCCATGTTGTTTGCCTCATGCTGGCTGCTGCTTCCTGCTCCTTCCTCATCCCATTGCTTCTCATGGCTGCTTGCTCCCTCATGGTTGTCCACCAATGGCTCGATACAAATGCCAACCATCAGCTGTTCCCATGGAGCCATCTCACCCATGCTTACCTTTCTCTCATGCACATGCTTGAGGATTGCATCACAAATGGCAACTCCTCTCATATCCTCTTCCTTCCTCATCTTCCTTTCCTCAGCCTCCACCTGCTTCATCTCCAATGCCATGGCCTTCTGCTCATCCTTCCTGGCTGCTGCTCCTTGCTTGCTCCTCATGTACTTCATCATCATCACCTGCTTCCTCACCTCCTGGGCCTTCTCCTCATCTTTGATCCTCATTTTCACCTGATCCCTGGGGATGTTGTCATCGAAGTACTTCATCTCATCCATGGCTGCCTCATCATCATCATAGTCATCCTGACCATCCTCATCATACTCCTCACAGGCATCCTCATCATACTCAGGCAGCTCCACTGCCATCTTCTGATGATCAGCCTCACTCTTCTCCAACCTCACTGGTTTATAATCTACCCCTTAATTAAAGTAGATAGGTTAAAAACAAAATAAGCTTTAAAAAAAAGTCATAAAAAATAAAAGATAAAGTTTACTAAAGCATACCCATGGAACTCATCCCAATCAAAAAAGAGATCAGATGTAGAGTGCTTATCCTCATCCATCTCCATGATATCGAGCTCATCCCAATCAAAGAATAGATTGGACCTCTCATCGATCTCATCATCATCCTCCATGAGAGGCTGATACTTATTGCTGCACTTCATGGTGGCAAGAGCTGATGAAATACCTCACCAGCTAATGTCCCAATCAGAGCTGATGAGCCATCATGCATGCAACTCTCTCATGTCCATCACCCTCATGTCAGCCCTCATGATCTCCAACCCTCATCCTCATCAACCCTCATCCTCATCAACCCTCATCCTCATCAACCCTCATCCTCATCAACCCTCATCCTCATCAACCCGCATCCTCATCAACCCTCATCCTCATCAACCCTCATCCTCATCAACCCTCATCCTCATCAACCCTCATCCTCATCAACCCTCATCCTCATCAACCCTCATCCTCATCAACCCTCATCCTCATCAACCCTCATCCTCATCAACCCTCATCCTCATCAACCCTCATCCTCAT
>VSDK01002806.1:62125-81841 GCA_009767595.1 Symbiodinium kawagutii | reverse complement strand
TTGCAAGTAAGAATTGAACAACAGCGGGACAGTGACAAGAGAAGAAGAACGCGAAGAGTAACCAGCGTAGGAGTGCTCGCAAAGGTTTCATCAGTGTCCATGTCTTCCTGAAAACAACCTAGCGCAACCAGTCGACAGCGAACTTTACGCGGTGTCTTTCTACGCTTTACCCATCGGCAGACCAGTGCATTGTCAATGTCCTCTTGGGAACATTGTTCCCGTGGAATCTCATCAAAGACATCGAAACCTTTCATGGATGTCATTTCATTGACCATTCCTTCTTTTACTTCTTCTTCAGTGAACTCTGGTTCAACAAACGACAAACATGGTTCAGTCAGTGCAAGCTCCTGTTTGATTTCTTCAGTGTCTTCGTTTCTAACTACTGGAACTTCAGTGTCTCCAACCGTTACTGAGGAAACACAGGCAGTGAAGTCAGTCACATCAAACAGTGCTCCAACAGTTTGGCGTTTGTTTTCTTGAGTGTCTTCGTCTGACAAGGCGTCTGCAGTTTGTCGTTTCACAGCAGTTGACGGTTCAGTCGGTGGCAGTCTGACATCATTCTGCTCTTCCGGTAATGACTTCAGTGAAACAGCATCATCCATCAGTGAAGGTGTGTATCCTGAGTCATTGTCTGCTCTTGGCAGTTCAGTCTCTTGCTCACGATTGCCACTTTCAGTGGCATCACGCTCCAGTCCGGGAGGCGGACGGATGCGTCCGGCAATGCCGAGGGTCGGCGGCAGCACAAACGAAGTGTCAGTGACATCTTTGCCTTTTGGATCCCATGGGGTCACGTTCAGTCAGGCGTGCAGTGTTTTGTTCCATTGCTTCGATGGTATTACGCGTCTAACAGTGCGTACTTTGTGCATTGCGCCGTTCGCGAAAACCAATGTTTCATCCGCTTCAGTGTCCTTACCTAGCCAAATGCCTTCGAGCCAGGCAGTGCTCGCCTTTTCGCGTAGCTTACCGGGGATGCGGAACAAAACAGTTTCACCAAACTCACATAAACCAGTTTGATAGTCTTTCTTCCATCTCCTAAAGTAGGAAGTTTGGCCATCTTCATGGGTCATGTATCGGTTCAACAGGAATTGCGCATGTTTGACAATCCAAGGAAGGATACAGTCATCAGAACTGATCTCAGTACCTAGTTGTTCTTGCAGTTGCAGTCGCAGTGTCCTTGCTTGTCCAAACAGTGTTTGCTGCATTCTACCTATTGATCCGTGAGCTTGTTTCCAGTCCTTTGGTGTTGCTCGAGTGCTCATTCCTCCTAGCTCCTTCACAGCATCATTCACCAGTGCCTTCAGTGACGGTTCCTGATCATATTGTAAAATGCCGAAGGTTCTACCAGTTTCGTACACAAACTTCTTCAGTTCAGCCATGCTGTACGCATGTCTGCCTTTAGCAGGTACTACAACCGAGGTAGACAAACCAGTTTGAACATCAGTGGCAGTCAAAACGGTTCTTTGTTCGACATCTTTACCGATTGAAACAAAGGAGTAGTCCACTTGAATGACAGGTTGTCGATCAGTGTTTCTCCTACTTTGCCTTCCTTTGCCTTTGGCCTTTACGCAGTGTTCACACCAAGAGCGGTATGGCAAGTGAGTCAAACAGTGTTCAGCTCGTTGCTGGGCAGTAGGTTCACCTGGACTAGGAAGTCCTTTTGCAGTTTTAGCTGCTTTGTCGTGTGTCTCTTGTTCAACAGTGATCGTCTCTTCTGGTCGTTCAAAGATGGTCAGTCCAGTCCATGCGACATTTGGAGTCCATTGTTCTGTCAAGTCCTCAGTCCTCCAGTCATCAGTATGAACATGTCCATCCAAATCACCACTAGTACGAAAGAAAACAGTCATCCTAAGATTACCTAACTGTGAGTGGTCAGGTCCAGTATCATCGGGATAAAATAGTTCTCTACGTGCAGTGTGATGAAAACGTATCCATGCGACAGGTGTGTGGAACCAGTGATCAGCAGTTCTCACTTCTCCAGTCTGTGGGTCTGGAGTTTGAAACAATGACAAGAGCAAAACACGAAATTGTTCATCATCCCAAGTCTTGTGTGCTAGAAGTCTGTCAGTGATCAGCTTAGCATCATCCACGGTGTGTGGAAGTGAGTATGATGATTTCTCAGTGTCATGCTTTGCCAGTTCAGCTGGTTCTTCAGTTGATTCTTCAAAAAACACTGTTGTGATTCTTGTTCCGTTGAGTCTGTCCAGTGTGACAGGGCAGTCTGTGTTCCTAGGCATGAACATCATACGTCGAGGTCGTTTATGAATACGTGTCAGTGTGTGATTTGCTTCATCCAGTTGCCATGTGTCGGTGTGGTAGTGCACTCTTGGCTCAATAGCATTGATCAGTGTCTTCAATTGCTCTACTGCATCAGTGCTAGTGCTTGCTGGTGTTTGCAAATCAACACAGTTCAGTTCATCTCCAAATTGTTTCATTGTTTCTTCCAACCTTTTGTCGTATTCAGCCATCACCTGAGGATCATATGGTACCAGTGAGGAAGGTGTGAGGTACAACAGTGTGCCATGTCGTGTGATGTCGATTGTATCATCAGTGGGTGTCATGAGTTTCAAGTAATTTTTTCCAAGAACCGTCCAACAACCTTGCAGTAAGAACCTTGCAACAGAAACCAAGCAGAAAGGAACATCACAAACGTAGTAATTCACAGTGAGTGTTACTCCATTACAGTCATACATGATAATCTTACGTCCTAGGATGTTCAATGGTTTCCCCGTGACACTTCTGAGCCGAGGTGGATTTGGTCCTACAGGTAACAATGGATACTCTGGCGCATATCCAATGGGACAGCAGTGTGCAGCAGCTCCAGAGTCAAACAAAATCCAGTGCTCAGTGTTTGCCACAGAGGCAACGCAGCGGTCATGGTACTCACTCAGTGTGTCATGCGGTGTGTCATGTTGCAGTGCAGTGGGAAAATCCATGTGAGGAACATCCAGTGTATGTGAAACAGTCTCTGGGATCAGTGGTAACCCTTGAGGTTGACCAAATGAATTCAGTACAGCAACAGTTGCAATGAACATACCTGCAGTGCTGGGTCTCCTTTGGGCAGTGCGTGTGCCTGCACGTGTGGAAACAGTATCGGTATGCTCATGTGTGTCACCAGTCTCAGCTTCAGTCACGTTGTTTGCATGAACAGCTGAAACGTGTGGTGTGGCAGTGACAGCAGGAGAACTAGCTAGGTTCCCTGCAGTGAAACCGACTGAGCTCATTGCAGTGCTGGACGCTGCAGTGTTCTGCAGTTGGGGCAGTGCTGGAGGCACATTGGGAGCATTGCTCATCTCCCAAGTCCAGTTGTCATCCCAACAGTCAGTCCACCAGTCTTGGTCATCCAACCAGTCTGAGTCCTGGTAACAGTCATAATAAACATCATCACTCCAGTCGTCATAGGTCAGTGCACCAGTCCAGTCAAGCCATTCACTTTCATCACCGAGCTCGTCATACATGTCTTCAGTGCGCTCTTCATCATACACAATAGCTACATTTCTGCAGTCCTTTGCCAAGTGTCCATGTTGCTGACACTTCCAACATCTCAGTCTCGTCTTTCCTTTTCCTTTGTTCAGTTCGGGGGACATCTTTCCACTTCCTTTCTTGCCTTTTCCTTTCAGTGGGCCAAAGGGGAACATGTTTTCTCTCCCTTTGCCTTTTACTCCAGTGGGGAATTCCTTTCAGTCCTTTTCCTTTACCTTTGCCTCTCATCCAACCAGTGGGCGACCATTTACCTTTCTTTCCTTTTCCTTTTCGCCACAGTGCTCCTACATCCATAGGTGCCGGGCCTCCAGTGTCCACGCTCCTAAAGTTTGCTACATGTCGTGATTGGTAGTACGCAGTGATCACTTCTCTCACAGCCTCATATGTATCCATTGTTCTTACATTCAGTCTTAAGTGCTGTTGCAGTGGGCCAGTGGTTCTGTTCAACAGTGTTGCTACCAGGATGTTGTCGGGCAGTGGTGCTCCTGCTTGTCTTTCGTACCTGGCCTTCAGTGTTTCCCATTCACTATAGTCTTGTTCGAAGTGGTCAGACCTGAACTTGAACTCCAGTACTTTTGTCAGTAGACTGATATCCAGTGCAGTTCGTGGTAGTGAAAATCTTCGAGCTAACAAGCGCCATGTCTCGAAACCATTCAGTTCAGTGTTTCCTCTTACCACCAGTCTGGCACTTTCAGTTGTGAGTTGTGCTAACAAGTAGTGCAGTTGTCGGCTAAATCGAATTAAGCCAGCATCAACGAATTCTGGCCTCTCAGTCGCCAGAATCTCCAATCTTTCATCAGTGATCGCGGTTGCTACAGTCTCACATTGTTCCATCACGTCTACAGCTTCAGTCTTGAACAGTGCTATGTAGGATTTCACGGACCAGCTCCAGTCTTCCCAGTGTTTCATCCTGCCATTGAACTTGTCAAGCAGTGGGAGCCTGTTACTTCCTCCCAGTGATCCAGACTCACCTAGCTGTGCCATTGCTTCAGTCTTGATCTACAGTTGCAGCTGGAGTCAGTGCTCCGCTACCATGCAAAATTCAAGGATCTTTCTCCAGTACCATTTTCATCTTGAGCCTTGAGCCTTGAGCCAAACAGTATGTTGGCAGTGCGGTATCGTGCGCAGTGGGTACAGTGTGACGTTGTGTCTCAACACCAACCAACCAACCAACCAACCAACCAACCAACCAACCAACCAACCAACCAACCAACCAACCAACCAACCAACCAACCAACCAACCAACCAACCAACCAACCAACCAACCAACCAACCAACCAACCAACCCACCCTTTGTCGACAGCAGGAACATTTACAAACAGTTTAAATCCACAAGCCACAGGAATCCCCCGGGAACCCACATGGACCGCTCAAACAACCCCATCTGCCCATCTGAGACATAGCCCCAGAATCAATTCGAGAATATTCAACGCACATAGATTCGTAAAATCACCCACTGCAACACGTCCGGCCCTGCCAGGTTTTAACCAACACTATCAGACTTTTGCTTCTGACGGTCATCCAGCTGCGAACTGTTTTGACATTGCATTTATAATAAACTCGTATTATATAGATGCCACCATGGCTTGTGAAGATTGCAAATTGGTTCTTGAAATTTAGATGAGTCTGCTTCAGAGTGCTAATATGAACCATATCTAAAAATGAAAAGCATTGGAAAAAATGGGAGATGGTCAGTCAGGGCATCACTTGAGGAACCATTGCCCACCCAATGGGTAAGCCAAGCCTCCAGCAGGTTTTTGGATGGCAGCGGTTTCAACAGAGCCAGCAAGAGCCACAACATGAAACAACGAACAATCGACGCAACCTCGACAACTGAAACCGATTGAACAACAACCATATTTATCGAGATATCAAGATCAGCAGCAACAAACTGCAGAAAAAAACAACCAAAAACAACCACTACCAGTTACTATAACTAATAATCCAGTCACCACTGTAATCCTGCTGCTTCAATTTTACCCGAGACGGAAAAACACCTACGTACTCTTTTTATCTCTTTTCAAAGGCATCTATGTGGATGAAGATGTGAGCGATCTTTGCACTAGCACCATCCACTCAAGTGGTCCCTGCTGGCCAGACACATACTCTGCAACAAGACGGGCACATCATTGATCCCTCTTCGCAGTGCTTCCTCCAGTGGCGTGGTGACCGTGACACCATCCACATAGACCAAAGCACTCATTCGCGACGCAATTCCCTGTGTGTTGTTGGGGTAGTCGAAGAGGTAGTCCTCAGGTAAGATCAAGTGCAACACTGCCAGCCGTGGCTCCACGGAATCAAGATCTGCAAGTGGAAGAAACAATAAACCCATTGCAGCCCCAGACTGGAACCACAACCCTGGAATCATGGCTGCAACAACTGTATGTAAGATTTATGTAAAATTTGGCATTGGTGGTATTTTGCAACTTGGAAGGGACGTGTTCATTGTGGTCTTCTGCGGTCCTGCTCTTGGGCCCCGTCGCACCGGGGACAGCACCAGCACAACTCTGCTTATGAGGAATGTGCGAAGTGCGCACGTCGTGATGAACGCCAGTTGAATGAGACAGCTCAGCTGAGAATCTGATCTAATAAGATTTCACAAAGGCCACTGTAGGCAAGCAAAACACATACCTTCCGAATCAACAATGCCAAGTGAAATTCAACAGGACGTCGAAAAGCCCTTCTGGTACCCTGTGTTCCGCCGAGGGTCAAACAGTTTGTATGAATAAGGCAAAGCTTTGTCCAAGGTCTGCGCATCAGCGGTGTACAAACATTCCAGCAGTGCATCTCCAGACATTCCCTGGCAGGGCGTTTGTGGCAGAATGAGACGGCGGTCCAGCTCCTCCTTGGTCTCGCGATCCATGGTGATGTTGGGTGAACCTAAAGGCAGGCTGGGCCCCGCGAACTCAAGCTTCCTTCGAGACTCTGCACATTCAGAACTGACTTGCGGCATTTCCAAAATGAGTTTCTGTGGGATTTTGGAATATTTTGGTCAATTTCTGTTTGACATAGTATTCTCTGTATGTCACAGTGTTCTCAAAACAGGATAGCACAAGTCCAGGTCATCATGAAGCCATTTCCGCACCGACACGGATGCCTTTTACAGCCACTAATTCTGCCACGGAAACTACACGGGTGACACCCGCGTTTTGCAAAACCATAATTCTTGATTACCAAAATCCAGGACCCCGAGAGCAAAATGTCATGGCCAGGGGGGCTCGTGGATTTGATGCCATCTCTAATGTCGGAGTAGGTGCACGTCATGTACCGGCCAAGCGGGCTGCTCGATTTGATGTCAGCTTTGTGGCATACGTAGTTGTAATGGAATCACTATCTTCATATCAATGATCAAAGCGTAGTAACAGAATCAATGAACAAACAAAAAAGGACATGACAAACAAACTAATGAAAAAAAAAAAAATGAAAAAAACATGAACAACCATAAACAAACCCATGAACAACCATCATCCCCCTCACTCCTCATCAATCCCAAGGCATCCCAAGGCACCTGACAAGGCGATGGCGCGATGGAACAGCCCAGCGCTGGACTTCGAGGCCAAGTGCGCCAGGATGTTGGTCCCTCCCGAGCTCTGCCCCAGCAACGTCACGTGCCCTGGATCGCCTCCTTGGTGGAGCTGCGGGTGCCACACATCAACCCCTGAGTATTTTTGTCATTGAACCCAGGTTAATTCAATCAAGGCTACTATCAAAAAAAATGGTTGATCAATCTAAAGTTAATTCAATCTAAACTTTAATCCTGGTTACTATCCAAAAGTTTAGATGGAGTTACAATCAATCGATTGATATCCAGGTTTTTGCTGGGGCGTCCAGGGTTTTTGCCCGAGGTAAACGAAAAAACCTGAGCATTGATATCCAGTTTTTTGGGCCAAACATGGAATCCAGGTACTGGCAAATCAATTTTGGAACGCCACTCTGAAATTTTGATGGTAAATCCCGAGCTTTGATTTTGAAACTACAGCTGGATCCGACATTGCTTCAATCAAGCAGCGCCACCCTGCCACTCTGACGGACAGGCCAAGGTGCCAAATGCCCGGATGTTTTGCTGCACCCACTGCAGGGCAAGTTGCTGATCAGCAATGCCCAAGTTTCCACTGGTGCCTCGTGGGTCCACCGCCTGCAGTGCCAGCAACTTTTGGTGGCGCCACGTGGCATCAGAAACATGCAACTTCAAAGGCACGCACAAAAATCGAGATTGATAGATAAATAATGATAGACAAACACATGCATGAACAATCTAAGCGTGCAGTGCCTTCACACTGCATGGATTGGTTAATTACACCTCAATGAAGTCACCAAATCACTAAACTTTTATGATACAGCAATCCATTACGCATGAGCTATTAAGCAACACGATCGTCCAGTTGCCACGAGCGAAAGCTTTGCTGAGTGGCTGCCAACTCCCGAAGTGCTAAGAAGCCGAAAACGCCAAGGCGATAGTTCATAGCCACCAAAACGCAGTCGCGTTTTCGCACCAAGTTCCTAGGATCGGTTGTGAACAGCGACTAAAGCGATGCAAAAAGTGAAAGAAAAGCTAAGATTGCCGGAACTCTGGCACGGACTAGGACTAGGTCTATGCCATTGTTTATATTTGGTTTGAACTTTGAACAGTACCAATTGGTGATAGATGTTTCAGGATTCTGTCCATTAGCAGGTACTGCAGCGATGCCATGGCTAAGGCTCTTGACTCACATGACAACTGTGCAATCATTGTGTCATTAATGGCCTTCCCACCAAAAAAAAATCAGCAGCCAACGGCCACCCAACAACAGCTCAGCAAGTTACCATTGACCATCATTCACCAGTATTGGTCCAACTTAGCTATACTGGTTGGTGGTGTCAACCCCTAATTATGAAAAACACCAACTTGTAGGTGTTTAACCATTAATGTTGCTTATATCCCTTAGCATTAACCGCTAATTGGTCAATTAATACACCAGCCACTAATGGTCACTGTTGATGCAGCCTACATGGCGCCATCCCGGCTGAGACCAGGGACTCAATGGAGCCATAGAACTCCACGGAGCCCGCGACGTTGGAACCCCCGTAGATCCACACAATCACAGGCAGCCCGCTGCCACCCAGAAACTTGGACCTCGGCACGGCAACATGGCACCCAGTAGGTTGGGAGAGCTTAGGTACAAGTTGGTTAATGATCGTGATTAAACCTAGGGATGAACCCAGTAAGTTGGTTCATGCTTACCGTGATGGTTAAATAGGTTAAGCATAAAACCCAGTAGATTGGTTAACGATTGTGATGATGTTGGTTTCTGTTGGTTTATAGTGATTAAATTGTCCGGTGATGCTGGCTAAAAGTGGTGAATGACGATTATGATGTTGGTCGATCATCGATCTTTGTTCGTAGTGATCAAATGATGGTTAAACCTTGGTCTAATTAACAAACAAATTCATGATAGCGTGGTTCATGATACCATGCATGATGATTCATCATTCATCTTCTCAACCTATCAACCATCACTATAAGCATTCACCAACCTACTGGATTTTTCCCTAGGTTTCATCACTATTAACTAACCTACAAGGTGAATGACGATACAAATGCTGATTCACAGACCGGTCCACCCGTCAGACCGGTCGACCCGTCAGAGTCTTTAATCATGGAGCGGCATTTTCTGCATTCACAGTAAACTGGGCATACAAACCTCAACCCCCCATCCTCAACCCATGTGCTACCAATCCCGTTACTCGTATGTCCAATGTGCACTTTGAACCTCCTGACAGGGGCGAATGGCTGTCCCTGACCAACATGATCCAACCATACTGATCTTTTTTAGAGAACAAATCAAAAAAAAAAAACATGGCGTTGATTTGCGTTGATGGGGGCCAGCTCCAAACAATCCACCTATGGGTGGACAATCATCCCAGGGAAACGAGCCAGGGCTTGAAACATCCCACTTCCACTGCTGTCCGAGTTGCGGAACGAAAACGTTCAAATTCAGACAGTCCTGCGGGAGTATCTTTTGAGATATGCTACATGGAGTCAGGCACTTTTGCGGGACAACTTATCTTGAGTTCTATGACGGGTAATTGGTAAACACGACGTGCCCGAGATAAGTTTGATTGAGTCAAGACTGACCAAAGTCATGGCAACCAAAAGTCCACTTTGACCCGGCACAAATATACAACGATGGATGCCCCAGGCTTTCGCCAAGAAAAAATGTGGTTCTGGGCCGGAGAAAAGCAAGTTTGGGATGGTGAAGGGGTTTCAAACTTTCATGGATACACCCATGGACAAACACAAAAGATTTGGAGCGTAGGCTGCAGGCTTGAAAATGCCATGATCCGTCATCGGGGTAGCAAACCGCTGGAAAGGTGCAGTGTAGAGGGGGTGCACCAGTCAGTCGATGTCTCGCCCCAGAATCAACTCCTCCCCATCTCCCCACGAGCAAAAACCACCGGCACCCGCAGATTTTTCCACTTTGCGCTGAGCAATCTCACGTGGCAGCTGCAGCAATCAGGGGATCTGCTGATGGAGGTTGACTCCCTTGACTTCCAGGCATGGTCTGCAGTACATCTTGGAGGAAGTGGCTGTTCGTCCGCTCCATGCATTCTCTGGCCTCCTGAGGCATCAGCTGCTGAAGCTCTTCGCAAAGGCCCTGAAACTCACTGAACTCCTCGAAGCTGAGCGCTTGGCCCTGCCGAGGCATGAAGAAAACCAGCAGCTGTGCCAGTCTTTCCCGGGGCATTTGGTCGAAGGCCTCATGAAGGCCTTTCTGGATAATGGCCACCTCTGGCCCATCCAGCTGCCCTTTGCTGGGATCTTGTTCTTGCAAACCTGGATGGCTTTGAAGCTATGGAGAAACCTATGTAGAAAGGCACTCAAGGGAATCAAAGCATCAAACAAATCATGGCATGATAAACACTCGGAACATAAAAACTCCACTCTCTGAAGACCAAAGCAAACACCCAGGGAATCAACTCAAAACTCAAAAACATATCATACCCGGATGACTTGAACAAGCGGGGATACCAGGATACCTGCAAATCATCTCAAGCAAAGCCAAGACACGACCCAGAAATCGGCCTAGGACCTCGGCGCCCATGAATTCACCCAGCTCTTGGATGGCCTCCTCTTGTTCATCATCCGTTTCATCCTCCGGCTGCGCAACCACCTGTGGCGCCATGCGTAGCACATGGTCCACTTGCATCCACTGGATGGGATGAGTTGCTAGTTGCCAGTTGCTAGTCAACCCGTATCCTCTAAGCAACAATAACCAACCAATTCGAGAGGTACACCTCCTGACCTTTAAACCAACCACTTCTGTCCAGGGTTACCAGCAAAACACACATTAAAAGCAGCCAGTGTTCAACGATGTCTCAAAACTTTTCCCAAATTGAAAGCCAGTAACACAACCACTTCAGCACCCTATAGGTATTCCTAAGCATCTCTACTTGCCAGCCCTGGCATCATACCGCCAGCTGCCATAAACACTAGTCCCCTTGGCCTGTTGTTTCTGCACCTGGCCCTGGCCCTTGAGCTTTTGCCCCAGCAGCCATCCACCACCAAGGCCCAGCAACAACCCAACAGCCGGCACCAACCCAGCGGAGCCCAGCACAGCCACAGCGCCACCGGTGGCACAAAGCCCCACGAGGGCCGAGGACCGAGATGGCTCCATGACGACTCAAAAACAGCGCTTGAAGCTGTGAGCGGCAGCGGTGTCTAGTTGCTCTCTGGTTGCTTCCAGCTGATCCCCCCTGCGTTTCGGGCGGTCCAAGAACGTCCCGAAAAATATGTGCCAACCAGTTCGAAATCACATTGAAACCTGGTGGATTCTGCTCAGCATTCCACCGCATTCCCTGAGTACAGGAATTTCATAACTCCAAACCTCCACAGGCCCCAAAACACAGGGGTGACATCTATGAGGGCATAGCCACCGCTACCGTTCCACGTCTCACATGCATGGACTACTCCCTCAACCAACTCCGGTGTCCTCGCTTTCGTTGGCCCCACCGCCCTGCAAACACTTGTCGCCATTCACCTGAGCCGTCCAAAGGGATCATTTTTTCCTGGTGCTTCAGGGGGGAATTTGAGAAATAAAGATCTTTAAACAGTATCATTCATTGAGATCATCCTACTGGGCTAGCCTCAAGGCAAAAGTGCCTCCTCGTCCTCCTCCCCCTCCTGCTGTTGTTGTTGTTCTTACTGCTCACCATGCTCGTGGGAATGCTGCATGCATCCCAGTGACCATTGAAAAAAAATAAAACTTATATATTGACATGGTTCACCGCTTGACATCAGGTGGATATCTGACTCAAACTTCAATCCGAATAAGCCCAGCCCAGCAAGCATGATATCCAAATGACTGACTGACCAACTGACTCAGTCTTCCCCCTCTCTCCTTGAGAGTTTGTATATGTGCTAATTTTCATCAGCGAAACGCGACTGCCCACTTTGCTTCCGACTACCAGGCCAAGGCTGCAACCATCATAGATCTTATCTTACAATCATGGCAGTATACCATGGTATCGTACAGCGTCCTGCTTCTAAACACCGAGCTTCCAATCATGTGATTGTCATCTAATATAGTTCCCATCCGGATGGTCAACTCACCTTCCTCATAATCCGTTCAGAACTCACAGCCTTCCTATCTTATCTGATCCCGAGAATGTAGAGTGCGATATGTGCAATTCATGGATTATATTCATCCTAAGCCATAGCAGGACAAGTCTCTCTTCACCAGAGAATCAACTGGCTCTTGTCCTGTTTTTGCTCTCCCCCTCAGCTCATTAACCAGTACGTGTACATCATCATCATCATAATCATCATCATCACCATCACCATCTTCAATTCTCAACTGTCTTAATCCTATTGATGGTTCTCTCCCTCTTTTCTGCTTGTGATGCCCTCTCATCAACGTTCTTACTCATTTTGCCAACGCGTATTTACATTGGTTCACCAGTGTCAAACGTTCGTTCATACGAACCAGCACTGCGTGTCAATTGCCAATCTAGCTTAATTAAGCGTTAAATTACCGGTTGATATATGAGAAGTAAAACCATGATCGTATATCATCATCCACCAAGCGTCAACCATTATATCAATCTTAACAGTTGATACGCTAATATTCACCATACAGCGGTTTCTGAAGTTATAGGGCTAGGGGTACCCCCAATTATCATCCAGTCCATGAATATTCATATCGATGAACCATTTATATAGTTTTGGAGTGTGCAATTGCAAGAAACCTCATACAAGTCCTGTACTGCTCAAAGCCGAGTCCCGTTTGAGCAACTCAAAACAGTTTAAATGCGGTACCCCCAATCACCGAATCCTTTACATAAACCATTTTTAGCAAATAAGCCAACCAATTTGTGGGTTCTCTATGGCTTGGGAAAACATGACAGGGTTGGCATATTTTTTCCATCGCCATCCCGGAGGTTCAGCTGGGCTCAGGGCGAGCAGGTGGCTCACTCAAACAGTGTAGCCTATCATTGTTGGTATATTGTGGGTTAGTTCCCCTATGATCCAGCAATATCAATGGCTATAAGTTGAACATAAATGGTTGTAGAGGATCAACCACTGATATAAGCTGGTAGTCATTGGTTATTCTTAGTTGGCTATCAACCTTCTGATTTAGGGATAATAAAGGGATAATGACGTTTTAAGCAATTTAGGCCTATTATCGTTGGTTTATCTTGTCTTATGTTAGTTGCTTTCTTATTGGAACTTAACCTGGTACGCCCCAACTAACTTAAATCTAGGTTTCTCATTGATTATCTAAACGCCCTAAAGAACAATCTATTGATTACTTTTACGCCGCCTATATTGGTTGGTTTCTTCTGGTATTATTATGAAATATCTATCGACAAATCAACCTACAAATTTAAAGAATCTTGCTAGCTATAACTATAACCGTCTTGTTAGCTACGCCCTACGATTTGAAACACTTATTTATACGCCCTATGTTAGTTGGTTTCTTCAATTTGTACATTGAAATTTTCTCGTATACAAATTGAAAATTTGTATACATTGAAGATTTTTCTATATTTTTCTTGTACTATTCATGAAAAAACTTTCCAACTTCACCCTTGGAACCACTGGTGCTCGCCTGAGCTGTGCCAGATCTGCAGGGCGCCATCTGTGCCGGGCGCCAGCGCCGGCGCTCCAGCGGCGCCAGGCCGTAGCGGATGCCGCGGAAGGCTGCGACGTCACCGGACCAGGTGCCGTGGAGGGTGCCTTGCAACTGACCAGCCATGGCTAATGGTGTGGTGATATAGAAGTATTGATAGCCATAGGCAATGGTGTTGATGGCCTCATATGGCCTCCAACCTTTAGTTCATATAAGTGGGTATGGTGGTTCATGGTGTTGTTCAATTCATGGTGTTTGATGGTGGCTAATGGTGGTTAGTGGTGATTGACATTGTGTTTACTTCAGAATGGTCTCCCCACCGCCATCTCCAAGAGTTCAACTACAGCTGAGAGCGATCAGGTGGCCCAACCCATGGTCAACTGTGGCTCATGGAATTTAATGGTGATTGATGGTATTTCATAGTTGATGATGGTGGTTAATGATGATTAACAACCATGAAGTTGATGAGTTGGAAACTCCAGTTCTAGGAGCCGTGGTTAGCCGATGGTAGTTGTAACTTAAGTTAATTGACTACGCTGTTGGCGGAAACGTGCGAAATTGGCTTTTGAATGTTTTGGATTTTGGTGGATCCAGATTGAACAACAAGTGGTTTTGTCATAAATTGCTGGTGATTTGTCTTGGATGTATTAACTAATCTAGATCATAACTACAATTTCAAAACTGGCCGTTATGACACAAAGCCCAGTTCTGCCAGTGATGGTGTAAAACACGGGGTGATAAACTTTGGACGCTCATCGCGCAGTAGCTGGATCAGGGACCATGCTTGACCCAGGGCTACTACCCAAGAAGGAGCGCGGGTACCCGACTGCTATCGTCAGGCAATTCTGGGTCAATCATCCACTGACTTCGAGGAGCTTACAAAACACATTTTGATTTAATCGTGAACCTGATAAAATAGATCAGCAAGATAAACTATAGACGTCACATCACCTTGCAAATTCAATGCCAGCATGCAGGAAAGTTGGTGTATTAAATTAGAACTGCTCAAAATGATGACTGTCACCCAAGAACCCCGAAGCCATGCTCAATGTACTTGGTAAAGGGACAGTTTTTTGATGTTTTTTGGGCGATGTAAACCATGTATTGACACCCCTCACTCTGGTAGGTAGCTGATTGATGATGGGGATGCAACAGCATTCAACTGGTATCCGGGTATCCACCACTCAGAAAACACATTGTTTGAATAGCCGCGGATGTTCAAAGATCATTGTTTGGACATAAACAGTACCCATCCATCCTTGAGTAGATGAAACGTTTCCATGCTCAATATTCAAACCGCTTTCTTATTGGGAATGATCCAATTTGATATGCTGCCATCTCCTACCATATCTACAATGTTCAGTTCTATCCTAAAAAAGTTCAGTTCTATTCTATCCTACAAATTCTGCAAGATTAAAATATAGCATGCATTCCAACTATATCCCAGGATCACTAAAGAAGTCTATGCGCTTCCTGGCGGGCACTGCACACAATGGTTGAAATCCCATCTGTCATTGGCTCATTGGTATACCATGGTCGACCCATGAACGACGGCACGTTGATGGGCCCCACAAGCCTCCCAAGAGTTGTCGATGCTAGGAAAACCAACCACTTGGTGGCACCATCATTTACTAATGTATGCCATAATGATGCATTTGTCCCGTAACACTTCGTAGGATAAAGCTGACCGAACCCCGTATTGACCATGATTGCGAAGAGAAAATGCAACAGTATCACCCTCTACGAAGATGCTCACCGAACAGCTGAACCTGGGGGATCCTTTGGGCTTCGCCTCATCTGCACAGGTCACCACCAGGCTGTTGGGGTAGGTGCCTCCGAGGGTCCGCAACTCAGCTGCACCTGAGGCGCAGCTCGCTCCCAGCTGAAGCTCCAGTTGCGCAGCAGAACGCATGCAGCGATGAAGCTCAGTTGGATCAGCACACAGCCGGCCACGGTCACCATGGCTTGCGAGTCAGCAGGGCATGTCCAAAGCCGCTATGCCAGGCTATGCCATGGAATAGGTGGCAATATCGTAGGCAGCTGCCTGATGAATTGCAAGACATTACTGTGTGAGCCCGGAATGGTGCCGTTGGCACGACATCTTACGAATTTACAATGCATAGCTATATGCTAAAATAATGATGATCATAGGGTGGTTGCTTAAAATGGGGTACCCCCAAAAATGCTTGGTTGAATTACTACGAATTATTACTGTAACATTGGCATGATTTTGGGGTCCTATGGAGTCCTCTATATTGGCAAAAGGATGTTCAGCCACCTGTTTCACAACGAGAAAGCCATCACGCTGCGGAGGACCAATCCACCGTGATGGCCGTGCGCCAGGCATGAGATGGCCTGCAATGCACCAACAAATGCCTTGCCTTTCGATGCCCCAACCGGTAAATCGCGAATACTTATCAATACTTACCACCTACCTACACGCGCAAATCAAACAAAAACAAAACCTTGCGCTGGTTTGCGGCTGGGGTTCATAGTTGGATGCCCGCAAGTGAACCCCTGACTAGTAGCATCGCTGTCCATTCTGTAGCTCATGATGCCGGTCTCGCAGCTGCTAACGTAATAGTTGTATACGGCTACCTGCCATTACGGAGACCTGAACCTTACCACCTTGTAACAAATTGATGATCTCAAGCACCAACTATGAGTACTGCAAACGCTGCAGCCCCCTTTGAACCAATCTGCTAGACACTCTTCACCACAAAATCCCAAATATCAAGGACCCACTAGTTGCAAAAAATGTAGGACAAGCTATCTGTCACAGAAATGCTCTCAACATAACCAAGATTTTGAAGAACATGTAGGGATGACGCGGGATCTAAACCTGTGTTCCTAATATTTGCAGCTATTCAGTGATAATGGTTCCCAATTCTGTGGATGTCAAAGACACATTCGGATCCCATTGTGTTTGTGTAGGTGCCAGTGGTGTTGCAAAGAATAAGCCACGCTGTTGTGATGGCTACATGCAATATATATGACTGCCTTCTGTTGCAGGCTAAAGCCATAGAAATATTGGCAATCTCGGAATTAATCAAAGGACTATCGGTTTACTACAATGAACATATGACATACCACTACAAACTACATTCTAATTTTCAGAGGATACCAGCAATACCTTTTTTATCTTGATGCAGGCATCAGTCTGAAGCAAGAATCCCACAGCATGCTCAATATCATCGCATCATCTACGAAACTGATCAACATCATTATCCATATTATCCTGCAACCAAAGGTCGACCAACCAAGGTCATCATTCCAAACAGAACTGGCCAGTTGTGAACATTCCAGCAGAACACTTCCGCCACTGAGTGGCCCAAGCAATAAACGGACGTCAGGTGGGCAATGTGAACCTGGCATCAATGGATTGGTTGGTGAAAGCTGCGGTGCTTCCCAACCGTTTCGGGCACTTTGGATCTACATGTGCACCTATGCATACGTCAAAGATACTCTCTACGCATCTGTGCGTCCCTGCAATAGAAAAATCAAACACGCAGCCCATCGCGACCAGCCTGCGATCGCTCCTCGGTGTTGCAAACGCAGGATGCACTACCCGAAACACACTCCGTGCTAAAATTCCTTTGAGTGAATAATAGCCCAGGCAACTAACCTCTCTGACAAGCGGCAACACCAAATTACCAAAACAATGAAGGTGCGGGTAGTACAAACATGTTCTGGCGACCAGTGCATATGTCACAAAAAAATCAAGTTTTGGCTGGTGCTGCAGTGTATTTTTCAGAAGCGAACGTCATTGCAAATTATGGCGATGTGTGGTTAGGGAAGCCCTGCGAAGTTGATGCTTCAAGAAATTGCATGAACCAATGGTCAACCATGTTTGACTTCAACCTCCAACATATCAAAACATACTCCATGATTGTTCCCGTGGTACCTTGGTCAAGGCCATTTCATGAACCCGAGCCGCGCGTGCGCTCTGCTTGGCCAACTGTGGATGCCACGGATGTCGATCCGTTGGCATCATAGAAAAACCAAACGGCTGGATCCACAAAGGGGGGTACCCTCAAACTTAACCTACTTAAACGTAGGCACTGGTACGAATCAATCGAGAGAATCCCTTGAACAAACTTATAGAATCCAACAGTTTCAGAAAGTCCGATATAGTCCGATCCAAACCTGTAATCATCCCAAACAAACATGATTCAGAGTGGGTCATCCATTATTGGGTTTGCAGCTCCAAGCAGTGCAGCTGAGATGCTGCTAAGAGTTCCGCGCTCCCAGCTGCCTGGCGTGACTACCGTGGCATGGAATGATTGACTGATTGTGGGAGATTGGTCCATGATTGTTGTACCGTGACACGCCCATGATCCCGGTATCCCCCATAAGTAAGTAATGGTGGCCAGTAGTCAGTAATCATGTGAAAAAGTAACTGTCAATGGATGTGAATTTCTCTCCATCGCATGCCCGGGGGTTCAGCTCTAGATGTGAATTGTTAGCAATACATCGCAAATGATTTCTATACATAAATAAAAAAATGATATATATATATATATATATATATATATATATATATATATATATATATATATATATATATATATATATATATATATATATATATAGTGTTCGATTTCATTTGCATACTGACAAACCCACTGTTTGATCCGACCTGGCCCAAAAGTCATGATTTTCTGATGTTTTTTGGTAGATCCATAGTAATCACTTGTCCTCTTTGTCCTCAAAGGAAGCATAAGATAAACTATGTAATGAAACGCTTCCTCTTCCTGGAGGATTGCGGTGCCATAACCTCCCTAGTTATCATTTTGATGTTGGATCTTGGTGACTCAGCCATCCGATGCTGGATGAACAGCCACCACCGTGCGGTTGTGGCCAGAATGCCCGATGATGCGATGCAACAGCATCATTGAAAATCCAAGGAAGTAAAGACCTCAAACATGTGATTTCAAGAGCCCCCCAGCTAAAACATATAAAATGATTGTTCCAATAAACGTTGCATATGGGCACCATCTAACAAAACTAGCCATCACCAAGGTATATATGTGGCATCATCTTGCATACCATCGATCATGTAGGCATCAAAGAAACATCACAGGATCACAGCTGCAGCAAGAGATCTGCCTCCCAGAAAGGTGCTTCAAACGCCGCTTCCAACACTTTCACGGTGGAGCCCCAAGGCCTGGCACAGCGAGGCCAGCATGAGCCGAGCATAGCCCAGCCATCAGGGGCCACGGTGAGAAAGGCGCACCGAACATGGCATGCCAGAGCTACCGGTCCAGCAAGCTGCACAGCGCGGCCTCGGAGATCGCTGATTGCTGAAGTTGATAATCCGTGGTAACACCATCAAGCTATTGCTGTTGACTGTTGCTGGTTGCATGTGCATATTCACCATTAACGACAGCATCATTGTCATGCTTTTTCCAGCACGCATCAGTGAGGGGGTACTGCCGGTTCTGCGTTTGAGGCTTCTGATATCACCACTGCTTGGAAAGGTGGCTGCCTGGTACAACCCCCTCAACAGGCGGCACCTTTGGGGAAACTACACCTGAAGCAACCTTTCCAGGGCTGTTTCACTAGCTATCCATAAGCAAGGTACCTGATGCGGGGCAATCTGCCATCCATGACACGATGATTCAGCCCTACATTTTCGAGCATTTTACCCCTGAAATGCCAGTTGACGGTCTGATACTCGGCATAATTTCCAACAATCCCGCTGAGCAAACGGTAGGACCATGTAAAACCTGATAGACAACCAAAGCACCATTTGAACTCATCCACAAATCAAGGGTACACCAATTCCAAGAAAGGCATGCAAAAGGCATTGATAAGCTATATTATTCAAGCATTGCAGTTTATTAATGCGCTTGCATGTCAATCACAAAAGAGCCTGCAAGCCTATGCATTTAAATTACCACGGTTACCAATGTTTACCATTGCTTACCATTGTTTACCATTGTTGGCCATTGTTTTCCATTGTTTACCATTGTTTCATGTGATTATTTACCATGCTTATCATTGTTTTACCATTGTTTACCGTTCTTTCCCATTGTTTAGTTCCCGAATGCGTAGCACGGGTTCTCGTTTCATAGTGGGGGTCTGGGGGTGGAGACGTGTTCGCTGGACGTTGCGTTTACGACCG
>VSDK01002806.1:0-57250 GCA_009767595.1 Symbiodinium kawagutii | reverse complement strand
ATTGGCCAGATGTATCTGATACATCTGGTTTCTATTGACCGGGAAACCCCGAGGTTGGCCTTGGAATCGAGTCTGTAGAACTGTCCGGGACCTTGCTGCCAGGCTTGCCACGCTCGCGGCGGATGCTGGCTGCGCTGCGGTGCTGTGCCAAAATTCGCAGAGGCGCTGTTTGAATTTGAAGTATGTTCTGCAATAGTTTTGGGACGCTGGTTGATGATGATGATGGTCTAGTCATTTCCAAAATGCTACCAGGTCTTGCACTGATGAATGATTGACAGAATGTTTCAACACTGCAAAATTCAAAAGACGGTAAGTGAATCTTGGAAATGTTTCGCGGCGGATGCTGGCTGCGCTGCGGTGCTGCGCCGAAAGCCGCGCTTCATCACGTGGAAAAAAGTGGTGAAAACGCACGATTTGTTTTTCACACTTTCTGTTGCGCAAGTTTACGTGTAAGCATTCGGGTTCGTGGGCTTCATCTTGTTTTTTTTCTGCATTTTCATGCTTCATGTGCCTGGTCCCCGCAGGCCGCCAACGATCAGTTGCTCAGGGACTGAAGGGAGTTGGCAGTGCAACAGTGTGGAAACATCAATCCTTGTGCCTCGAAAATGCCATCGCCCAACTGCTTAACATACGGATCTTCCCAGCCGTCAGCAACCATCATTCGAGTCATTAGCACTCAGCATGAAAACCATTGAACACCATCCCATAATGACCCATCATTGCGAACAATATTTCTGAATATCAATCGTGAAGCAATGTGAATCACCCATATTAAGCCATATAAACCTCTTGGAAACTCAAATTTGGACCCTCCTTCGGTAAAAACCAAGATTCAACAATTATAGTCATGAAATGTCATCAGCCAATCTTAATCACAATCTCAATCACCACTTATAACACTTGGTAGGGTGATTGAGATTTGGCGGTAGGGACTTGGAGACCGGGTCCCGCCCTTCGTGGAAACCACCAGGACGTCATCGTCTCATGGACCCGGTCGTCCGCAGCACTGGGGTCCACAAACGCCAAAGGCCAGGTGTGCCAACTCGTAAGGCTGGAAACCTTCGAGCAACGGCTCCCGTGGGACAAGCAGTGCAGCTGTTCAAGGCAGGTGATCCATGGATAGATCCCAGGTAAGCCCATCAATTTGTTCTGAATGCGTTATTTAGAATCTTTCTTATGTGAATTATATTTATGATGTCCTACGATTTGTATGTTTGTGTTGTTCTCTTTCTGTCTGTCTCTATAGTGAGCCACTTTCTGCGCCCCTAGGTCACCGTTTTGCCAGGGACTGGAGAAATTTCGATCGCTATTAAGAACTCGAACCCGCAATTCGAAGTAGACATGAGATACATAGGTTTGATACAAGTATATGACTCATGACCCATACCTGTAAACATGATATCAGCACACACCATATCAAATATGTACGTGCAAGTGTACTAGTACATGCAAGCATGCGTACGTTGCTGAAAATAACGGCACATTATCACACGTAAGCTGATATTTGATCATCTGCATGTTCAGCATGAATGATTGCACGCGTACGTGTATGCATTTGTTACCTTTGATGTCATTGATACTGTACAGCAATGCCTCACCTTGCATCAAATCAATTGATTCAAAATGATTTCCATCAAAGAAAACCTGCAAATAATCTTCCTATGAAAATCAATAAACCTTCATCTCTCTCTCTATCCTGTGATCAGATTTGTTGCGTTGAGACCCACACGAACAATCACATGGCCGTGGCCCTCATCAAGGGGTGCCACCCTTGGTGACCCAGGTTCTGGAGCTGTTGGGATGTTCACCGACTCGTTGTTCTAGGGGCTTTACTTATGATCCAAAGCCGCAATGGTTGGTAATCCATCTCCGGCCCTTTTCTCGTTGGATTTTCTTGGTTATCCGCCTTATCAATCATTAACCAGTTCATTTATCGTATGATGGTTTCTCAAAATTTTGATATCCCCAGGTCTTACCTTTCATATCATTCATTTTTATACTATATACATCTTTAGCAATGTTATGAAGAAACCATTTCCGTGGCTCCCTATTTTGGGAAAACATCAAACCTGGTTGGTGGTTGAACCACCCCTTCGAAAAAAATCGCCAACCAACCATTCGTTCACACTTATCAATGCCTATCATCAACCATTATCAATGCTTAGAACTGTTCTTCGGGATCACTTCTTGTAACCAGGTCACCAACAAGTAGTTCTTTCACCGTTCTTGATCATCACTTCCTATTATTTACCATCTTTAATGCTTAGATTGTACCATTTTTTTCCAGCGCCATCAATTCCATTGTACCATTACTAACCATAGTTAACCACCATTGAGGCTTATCACAGCCCCCAGATCATCCAGTTCCCACCACCTCACAGCGCCACCGGTCCCCAACAGGGCCCCTTAAAGCGCGCCTGGTAACGACCGGTCCCGTGCCGCTGCTTCTTGGACCGCGGCCACGGCCAGCGATCCAAGCGCCTGGAGGGACTGACCACTGATGGTAGGGTGATGGTCGGTGCACCACTGGGGTGCTAAATGATATCGATATACCCAAGGTGAATGTGGTTAAGTACCAGGTGATATACAAGCTTAACTACCATCAAGGTTCACCACATTCACCAGGGTTACAAGGTTATGGGCGTGATAATCATTAAGCACTGGTGTGCTAGACACGGGTGGTTAATGGTTAATGATAATGATAATGACTGTTAATCATAAGGTAGGTAGTCGTTAAGCACTGGTATTAGTGACAACTAGTGATATACAAGGTCAACTACCGGCACTGGTAGGTTAACTGTTGATTAACCACTGGTGATGATGATAAACAAGGTTCATCATTAATTATCCTATACCAATTCACTACCAGGAATAGTAGGTTGACTGTTGATTAACCACTGGTGTGCGAACCACCGGTGGTTAATAATAGTGGATGGTGATTATACTAGTGATAATGAATGTTGTTCTTTCAACTTAATGTTTTTTTGTTCTCTCGCCAATTCATGGTGGTATATGATAGTCAATGGTGGCTAATTAATGATAATATATGGTATCCCTGAAATGGCTGATGGGAAAACCTACCGTCAACCCCTTGAATTCTTGGTTCACCATATGGTTTCCTGGAGATTTTCCACCCTGTACAGGGATCAATCGTACGGAAATGGGGCAATAAGCATCATCTCTCAGTGTTCCCTATTTGTGCGTATTCATTGTTTGTCATGATGGTAATTGTCACTATCGGTGAGAATGACTGTTCACAACTGAGAATGTCCATGAAACATGTAAATCATAAGAGTATAAACACATATTACTTGGTACATGAAAATGCTAGGAGAGACCAACCGACAAAATCAAATCTTAGCGCTGATCCCACAAAAAAGTTATTCCAAATCATGCACCAAACACCTCCAACTATTCAGGGCTTCTCATGTATGTTTTGCCTGTGTAAGTCTGGGCGATTGATCCACCATGATAGCAAAAGTGATAGCAAATCAGGCTATGATATTCTCCAAATGCACGAACGACGAATCGAACAGGTGCCACCAAGCTATTTCAGCTGTGGCGGTACAGTAGACGAACAACAAAATCACAAAGCGAACTCCTATAATTCTAGTGGACCGTTGCCAATGGTTCCTCCAGTCCCACCCAAGGTCTGATGTTCTGTCTTTTTTCAGGGGCAGGTCCAGGCTTCAGCCACGAGCAATGATATTCCATGCCACTGTCGCAGCCACAATCGCAATGGCAAAGCCAGGGGCATTGTCTTCCAGAAAATTGAGGAACCTTCTGCTTCGCCACCTCGCCTCATCCATGGCACGACTCCACATTGTTGGTTCCTTTCGCTTGGGCGGTGTCCAGGGCGCCCGAGGAGCTTTACCTTTCATCTTGGCGGCTGGCACTCCATCGAAGCAAACTTCATCGTGGCTATCTTCCAGCTCAGCCACCTGGAAACCAGCACCGCGGCAAAAGGCCACCGGGTCCTCGGTGATTTCCTTCAACGGGCTGCACACAAGGGCGCTTGGTCCACAAGGGGCCACTGATCCAGCACCTGCATTGCCCGGAGCAAAGAAATCCTCAGAACAGGAGTCAAACCAAAGGCGACAAAACGACGGACACAGGATCACCATGTTGTCCTCAGCTTTCATACCAGTCCCTACATCGCCATCACAAACAGAGCAAAAGGCCAGACGAGCCATCTGAGCACATCTGCCAGATCTCTCATGTGAGAAGCTTGCAAAAAGACTTCTGATCTGTTTGGTATTATTCCGCTCACAACAGGTTCTCTCATGATGTTCGTCGCAGAAAGTCAAATCTTGGTGACTTCGATCTTTAGGTCCAGAAGATTCGTTGAAACCCAGGACTTTGGAGCATGCCTCCGACTCTTCGCTTGCCTTCACAGCACACAGCCCGGCAAGGGTCAGTGAAAGGCCGGCCACGGATAGACTGCGCATCATTGCTCGAGAACGTTCGCCGGCCCGTCCGCGCCAAGTTCGGCGCGATGCGGGGCTTCCGGCGGAACCGCGCGCTCGATCCGAAGCACAAACGAACGATCCAAGATTCAAAGTGGGACCCCCAACAAATCGGATATCCCTCGGCCCCTGGTCTTTGTTCACTTTGCTAGGACAGCTTTTATCTTAATCTAACAGCACATCTTCGCGTGACTCATGCACCTTCCCTGCGATGCCTACAACATTCTCTTGCTGGCTTCTAGGTCTTGAAATGGATGAGCTTGAATCAACTCAGATTTTCTTGAGTGTTTGGCAACTGATCTTGACACCCACAAAGTGTTGAACATATTACCTTTCAAAAAATGATGTGTGATGTGGAAGCCAATCCTTCAAACGAAAAATGCATATATAGATCCAATCAAATCCTCGATGATAACCATATATTATATAATATATTATATAATTATATAGTGTTGGTTCTTACCCCCTATATCCCAGTATAGTTCACGAACAATTAGCCATTATTTGATCATCAAAATCATGTCCAAACAGAGCTGGAAACCACAAGATCTGGGCACCAGGCCAAGTGTCCGGCAGCCAGAGCCAAACGTGCAACCTGGACATCATTGAGGATGGCTCAGCGTTTTCATTGATGAATGGCTCATTATGGTTAGTGATGATGGTTCATGAACCATGGTTGATGATGGGCATCATTGTCATTTACCCTCATGAACAAACATCAGGCCAAATTTGGATTCGCAAACATTTGACAGCTCGTTAGCATCTGCTTACCACTTCTAAGCCGACATAATGGCAATGTGTCAACAAAAAGACCTTCATGTGCACGTCCATAAGCGCAAACGCATGCCGCCGCAAACCACAAGGCTTAGCAGCTGCCAGTTTGGCCACTTTTGCTCAATGTACGGAGGTTCATTTCAAAGGTTTCGCTTTCCCTTTTTGAAGTATCATGAGTGGGGTTCAGAACTAGTTTCGTGGATAATAGTTGAAATATGGCTGTGGGTCAAAACCCTGGACCCCTAGTACCCCTGTCATTAACCATTGTTTTCCCCATGAAATTGTTGGTTATCATTCACCATTATTGATGGTTAGTATTGACCCATGGCCATATTGTAGTTCATCTCTCCCTCCATCGCGGTTAGGTCTGCCCGAACTGTGCCGGCGAGGTGTTTATTCATGCACAGTGCATGGTTAGGTGCTTGACAGCTGAACCAACAAACCCAACTGGTTGGTGGCTTCAACCCTTATGATTTGTTAATAATCGATAGGGAAAATAAAACATGTTTATCGTGTTAAAAACCACCAAACATCCTCCCGCAATTCCTGGGGATCTTCCAACGGCTGGTTCGGATTCCTGAAGAAAAACGCGTCGCATCCCCCACCTGCGTCGTGGAAAGGGCATGGCAATGGCGTCCTGTTCGGCCACGGGGCCACGGGCCCATCCAACGATTCTGTTGTTATGTTCATTTCATGGGAATTCGATGAATTTATCTTCTTAATGGTTGATGAATTTTGATAGATTTCGATGGATTTTGATGGAGGTTGATGGAGGTTGATGGAGGTTGATGGATTTGGATGGATATTGATGGAGGTTGATGGATTTTGATGGACTTTGATGGATTTTGATGGAGGTTGATGGAGGTTGATGGAGGTTGATGAATTTGGATGGTGGATGGATATTGATGGAGGTTGATGGAAGTTGATGGATGTTCATGGATTTGGATGGTGGATGGATATTGATGGATGTTGATGGATTTGGATGGATATTGATGGATGTTGATGGCAAAAATGAATGATAATCAATGAATATTGAATAGATTAGCATGATCATGTAAAACAGATCTGCTGGGACAAATGGAAATCAAAACACAAACAGGAAGAATATGCTCACAAATGAAGGAAAAACCAACCTTGAGACATCCAAAGCACATCTCAAGAAAATCATATAAGGACAAAACACGGTGATGTAAAATATGAATACTTGATGAACTATGAATGGGTGATGCAAGGTCACAACCTGTACTCAAACAGAAACAAAAAAAAACACAAGTGCATGTGGTTGAGTCTTGGTGTGCCTGCTTGTCTTGACAATGGCTCGTTGACTCAACTTGTTGACCACATGACTATCTATTCATAACAACTGATAACAGTGATGTATTGCGATGGTTTATGATGGGTCAAGACTTTTTAGCAGCATGGGTCAGTAACTCTTTTTATATTCACACTTCAAGCCTGATGGCTAATGTCACTTCATCACTTGTCACTTTGGCTTGGGGAACGAAAGAACAATCAACCACCCAAATCCCTCAAACCAAAATTCACGGGGTCAGTATGACTCAGGATTAGCAATCATATCTATATCTAAAAACCAGAAGCTACATAGATTCACCATCGGTTCCCAACAAAGCTCCTGAAGTTACCATCATCCCTGTTCACAGGAAACTACATACTTCAGCTTGGGAATCAGTTCTTCTTGTTGGTGGAGAATTGGTGGACAAATCCACTTCGTGACAAAATCACATCTCAAACAAACCTTGCAACCGAACATGCTCAAATGCAATCCCATGACCTGAAGTGGCGTGGTATGTTGAGTACGCGCAAGCAGGTAACCAGTCCGTACGGTAGAGTGGTAGAGTCCGTGTTCTCCCGTACGCTGAACGTCGCCCCCGCCCGGCCACTCGATCGTTGAAACTCCTGCATCGGGCCCGCTAACAAAGATTCGCCCTCAGCAACGTGGAAGGCAACGTGAGCCCAGGGTAGCATCCCGAATCAAATAAGCTGGTCATCTACTTTTGGTGTAACATTACTGGCACTCAGTATTGTCGACAAGCTCGAACTGTGCCATGTTTTGACTATAGAACCCCATGACAGAATCAATGGGTTTGGGGAGGCCTGCTATTCAGATGTTCTGACTCCCAACCTGGTAAAACTAATGGAGGGGCCACCGGCTGCGGGCAGCTTCAGCTGGGATATCCAGCGTGCCAAATGCACCAGCTCAACGTTGGGTGTGCTGACTGCAGCCATGGCAGAGAGCGCCTAGCGTCGTCGAGCAAACAGGGGCAGTTCTGGGGCTGAAGCTGATGTATGCTTGGATGAAAAAATGATACAATGCGAACCACCTTTTTTTTTGGTGCTTGCGCTATTGAGAACACAAATAACTTAAGTGCAACGGCAGCACTCATAAAAGTTAGACGGACCCTCAATAAAGTGATTCCATCGCTGTGTCTTCTCACTATGCGCTGGGATGATATGATTGGTCTTGGATCATTTTGCAATAGATACTACGTATTCCTATCTACATAACTAGGGATCACACCTCTGTATTGATCTTTGGGTTCCACTTTTCCACTGCTGCGGGGGCCCGAACGCCCACTGACGTTTCGAACCGCTGGGCCTGCAACCACCAGTAACCGTTTAGAAGGACTCCCCTGTGATAAACTGACCCGGAAGCTAAAAAGCACAATATTTCATAGTAAACCAGCAGTTGGTTTACCGGAGTGTAAATCAGGGTCTATCTCAGGGGATGGAAGGTCACCTACACATGATGACAGTTATCGTGATGCCAAGCACCAGGAATCCAAGGAACTTATGCCGCGCTGAGCCCAAGGGGCTGCCCTCAAAATGACGCAGAGTCCCATACATTAATTGTGAACAGCCCAATGGCGATATTCTTGCGGTCTTAAAAAGAAATGCATGACGGAGAATCATCATTGCGAATGATTGTGATGTACCCATGGGTGAGGTTAGGATCCTAAACTTATAGACCATGAGTCCCAGATTCCTCAGGTTTCTTTTGCTGCCACTGGCTCGCCTCAACCATGGCAGCAGGGGCAAGTTGCTGGCTTTGCCGCAACCTGATGCTCAACTTGATGGTTCATCACTGCTGAGTTACAGGCGGTACCCAAGGGCCAACCCTACTTGCGCCAGCCATCAGTCAGTATACCAACTGCTTTGTACGTAGGATGTGCCACATTGCGTAAATGGCACGTGACTGAGCACTCCATGTCAGTATGGCAGCTGCACGCCTTGAATTCAGGGCTGTGGAAATACCCACATAATGCTGGCGGGGCTCCTAACCATGATCAACCTTCGCCTCATAAGCCCGCCTTATTAGTTGATTTTGCTGAGTGCAACAAGCACATCATCACTCGAAGTCCAGGGGTTCTCATTGACCGACCAATCATCTATCTTGAATAGTGACAGAAGTATAAGTATGATTAAATTCATTTGAGGTATAGTGTCAAACAATTTCATTTGCTCAACTTATCGGATCAGCACACAACCACTTGTTGACTATATACTCGAAAGTGCGAAGGCAAACTTCTCAAAAAATAAACATTGTCATACCGACTCGGCCCTGAACTGTCGGCCTAAAATCAGAGATTTCCTTGACTATATAGGCCCAGTTTGAACATACAACCGGTAGCGACATGCTTCGCATAACTCCTTTTATGTAACCAAGTCTTAGGCCAAAACACGCATTCATCATGGTATAAATATCATGGTGATATGATATGGATGTTTCTCAAAATACGGGTACCACTAAATCATCCAATATAAGCTAGTTATAGTAGTAAACCAACCATTTTGGGGGCACCCCTCTTTTAAGAAACCACCATATGTAGATCATTCCCCCATCATTGACCATTGTTTTTCCTATTGTTGGTTGGAGATTATCCCCCATACTTGGTTGGTTCATATTGACTCACAGCCATGTAGTTGGTATATCCCCTATTATAATTGCCTATAATTGTTAGTTATCATCCCCTATTATTCACCAGCTAAACCAGCTACTTATATAACAATTGTTGTTGGTTGGTTGATATTACTTGTGGGTCCCAGCTTCACCCACCGTGGTCGTCCGATGTCTGAACAAAGCCCAAACCAGGCGTTGCGGCTCAGCCGCTTTCCGACCAGCTGCGCAACCTCGTGCGTGGGATGCATGGATGCTTGAATTCTACCCACGAATAGTCCTCTGAGATGTGTACATTGTACATCCATGTTTTGCTATCTCTCTCTCCCTCGTTTTGTCTTTTTTCTCTTCTTGTCTTTTTCTCTTGTTTACGTCTCTCTCTGTTCTTTTACTTCTCTCTCTCTCTCTCTCTTTTTCTACGCGTGTAACATACCTGCGTCTCCCTGTGTGTCTCCGATTGTCTCCGTGTGTTCTCTCTCCACGAAGTCAGTCCCTCTCAGAGGGAAGCCATTGGCAAACGCCAAGCATGGGCCCTGGCGGGTTCTCTGTCACTGAGCCACCCCACCAGGGTATCTCTTGGAACCGGTACCTGAATGTCGATCCATGGCTGATGATGATCAACTGAATTTCAGTTGATCAATGCTGATAGGACAAGAATTGGATAAACAATTTGAAATTGTTGAACCAAAGCCACTTTGAAAGCCAGCCATTCTTGTTCACAGCATGAACTCACTCAATATCTGATATTTGATTTCATGCTGCTGAGCTCCATTCCCAATTCCCTTAACACCTCCTCGTGGCTAATCCTTCTCTCCCTTGCCCGTCATCAGACCATGAGAACATATTTCCTGTGGCTTTCGGCGAATGTGTTTGTTGGCTGCCTCAACTAGCTGATGGCAGCATCACAATTCAGCATGGCGGGCAGTGTTCAGTAGCCATCCCCCAGCTTGTACCAAGCTTTGATTTGAGGAATCTCATACATCTTCTTCATCCAGTCAGTGATCACAGGAAATGGGGTCAAACAATCAGCTGGGACATGATCAGCCACTCCCTTTGTGAAGTATCGCAACTGAGCCAAAATCTGAAGGTCTGCGATGGTGGGCTTGTCTCCACAGAAAAAGGCACCAGTAGCTTGCAGCTTCTTGCTGAAGAAATCCATGAACTTGGGCAAACTCTCGCGAACGAAATCCTCCCGCATCTTCTTGACCGTCTCGGCCTGCTCTGGCCATTCTTGAGGATGACCATAGTTGGCGTGCCGCCCCATGCCCATGTACAAGGCCGGCTGCCAGGCTCTCTGCATATCATCTGACAAACCAATGACCTCCTCGATCTCAAGCATCTTGTCGGGGTCTGCGGGGTACAACCTGCGAAGGAGTTGGGGTTCTCAACAATGCATGGTTCAATATTCCTACCTGAAATGGCTAAGACGACCTTCACCAGCTTACAATATTTCCACAGTTCAAGCTGTGAGAAATGCAAATCGTGAAGGAACCAAAATGTGACTTGCCAAACCGCTACAACATCAGAAAACAGCCTTGGCAAGCAAAGAATCCCAGGTTATCCCCAGGGATCCCCAGGGTATCCAAGCAACGTATTGGTGGAATCAAACTTCCTGGCTGCCCAGCGCATCATTGCCACACTCTGCGCGAAGCTTTTGCTGGAACCATCTGCGCTGGTCACCGTCATCAAAGGGAGCTGACCATAGGGCGTCGTAGGCTTCAGCGCCCCCCACTCCTCAAAATTGATGCGCTTGTCTTCGAACGGGGTGTCTGTCATGACCAAGGCCAAGCGTACCTTCTCAGCGGCTGCCTCAATATTGAAGTATGTCAAAGTAATCTTGGGAGCCGCCATCTCTGCACAAACCACGCGCAAAAGTTAACGATAAGCTGTAAAAGCCAAAAGGCTCAGATGGCAGAAATGCAAAATAATCCATGTTGGTAGTTCGATCTTACCAGGAAACTAGATGCCCCCCAAAATCAAACATTGCATGTCAATGCGATTCCAGGCAGGGAAACATCAGGCATGCTTGGCCTGCTTGGCATCGCTGATGTTCACCTCTTAATTCAAACATGTTTTAAATTTGATCATTAAAGTTGAGATAGTTTCCTACTCAAGTTTGTACAGACTGGCCTGTGGCAAAAGCATATATTTGCTGGAAAAATCATGCAAACTGCGAAAAAAGGAAGGCAGGGGTGGCTGCCAGGATATTCAAACAATCACTCATACATGTTGCCACTTTACCCAAATGTCACCCTTGTTCGCCGCCAAATGCAACTGAGGCTGCAAAGTACGGTTTTGGCTGAGAACAAATCCCAACGAACCCAGGCTGCCAAACATCTGCCGCAACTGAGAATCCAACCAGGCGGGCCAAAGCCGCAAGAACGCTGCAAATTTGTCCTGTTGGAGGGATCCTGAAACCCGGCAAATTTGGGGTTTCCACCCAAGAAAGATTTTCTGTTGGGGATCTGGGGATGCCACAGGCACTGACACACCTATGTTTTCAAAACAAATTACATCTGAAACACCTCAAATAAAAATTTCAAATCAAAAAACAACTTGACAAAAAACATAGACATGTCAATAAACATCTCAAAACCACCATGTCAAACAAAGAACATTTGCCAACGAAAAGTCCTAGACAAATAAACAAACCACATGCTGATTCATGTTGATGAAACGCATCCTTTCAGGGCGAGGTCGGCGGCCAGGTCCTGGAGTGAAGCGGCCCGCTGTGGCGACACACGCCGCAACCGCCGCTTCGATGCTCTTCGTGTCATCGCTTGACCTCAACCCCAGCGGCTGGTCCCAGGTATCCGCAGCTCAGCTGAAAAGTTCGGACAAGCAAATCCCAGCTGCTTCTTGGGAGAATTTGGGCCAAGAAACGCACATATTTGATGGTAAAGCAGAAAAGCACTAGCTATTTCCCCCATATTTGATGGTAAAAGAGCTACCTTCGTTTATGGTATGTAAACTGGAGGGGTTAGTAATATGGACCTACCATTAAGATGTGTTTGCGCCCCTCATTTCTGCAAACAATCACTGCAATCGATCATGCGCAAAATAAATACATTGGGCCTAACAAAGCAGTGAATGGCTGGTCAAACATCTTCTTTGTCATCTTCTTCGTGTTTGACGGACAAATGTTGGCATTCAAACAGATAAACAAATAACACATACACAATTCGTATCCATATACGCTTATATACCGATATGCATCTAGCATCATCTAGCATAGTATGACCTGCAGCCATCAATCTATCGCTACCTTAATCTTGGTGGTGACGAAGTGGATCGCTGTGGGATATGTGGTGGCACGTGTTCCCGTAAGAAATTTAGACCCAAGAATGGCAACCATGGTCTCAATGGTGCTGGAGCCCTTTGGAGCAGACACATGTGCCTAGCAGTGACTAGCATGATTGATCGGCATGAAGCCAGCTAGTTTAGTGGAGAATGGTCGATTTCTAACAACTCAGGGAAACAATGGACATGCAACCAGCAGTCAAAGTCGCCAAAGCATCCTAAAGTGGTGCATCATAACGAAAAATAGTTGATGGATGCTGATGATGATTGGTGTGGTTTTGAACATGTCAAAATCGAACATCCCAAATCAATCCCTATCAGCAACTATAGTCACTGTGTAATTTGATATCACCTAGGAAAGAAGCAACGTCAAACTTTGAAGTGATAAGTTGAACGGGTCTTCCCACGTCATTACTTTCGGAGGGATTATATAATCAAACAAGCCAACAGGGCGGATTCAATTCAGCAGCCAAGCCGTGGGTTCGAAATAGATCGTAAAGCACCATGAAAACCGATGGATCATCACTATTTGGTAATTGTCATGGCTCCGACAAGCCAAAAAGAAAGGGTACAAAACCAGCGGAGCCATGACAATTGCCAAATCATGAAAACCACAGCAGCAACTGACTGGAACATTGATACACCATCTCCACTGCTCAGGTTCCACAGCCTAGCGCATTGACACACCATCGCCCCAGGGGCTCCAACATCTCTGCTGTCAGATACTTCGTTGCTTGCGCCAAGGCCCATATTGTAGCGACCTGAACCGGCGGCCCAGCTGTGAGGTCATGGTCTTCAGAAGGGCTAGCAGGGGTATCTTGCACTAAGCATTCTGGGCAGGGCGGCTGCACAATTAGGGGAGCCTTCAACCCTTGAGTTTCCTCCTCAACTTGACGAGTGGACGTATGGATCTACAACTTGAAAGAGAACCCCGAGTTCATTTCAGCCATGGGTCAGTGTCCGGGATCTGGATATTTCAGGGGGGGAGGACCTATATCGTCATCAACTAGCATTGGCTAACGATCACAACTCCCCACACTCAGACGCAAAGCAGTGTCCAAAAACATTTTTTTTTTTTGCCAGGGCTTCCAGAGTGTCCAAAAACATCCATGTACAATTAATGTTTACTCTGTTGGCATTGGTGCGTCCGGCTGGGCGAATTCTTCGTAATGCGTCCTGAATCATCTCTTATCTTCGGCAGTGTAGCTCCTTACAACCAACCAATCCCAACCAACCAACCAATCAATCCCAAGCCACCAACCAAGCACCGAGGTACCTACCAGCTCATTTGCTGACAGCCTCACTTGCAGCTGACCGAGGTCGGGAACCTTCGTTTTTGGGACCGTGGATGGTCGAACCAACTTGTAAGTCTGACAAGTTCGATATGCACATGATTGTACACGTATGGATTTCAGCAAATCAAACAAATCAAACTATATATATATATATATATTTATTTATAAAAGCTATATAGTTATATGCGACAAGGCATGATTAGCTTAGTTGGGGATCAGCATCTGCAGAAATTGTGGTAAACCGCCACTGGCGAGTCTTGCAATGACAAGCCGATGTCGTGAAAGTCTGGGAATGCAATCAACATGGAATTACGTGCCTGCTCCGCTCAAGATCAATTTTCACTACAATGCTTGGAAGACAGCTTGCAAAAGAATCTAGCCAGTCCAAGTCAAACTTGTGATCTAGCACCCCTGGACTCCCTGGACCCTCCAAAGCTCCAGCAATCATCTTTCTACTTTGGCCACGGGAATTCTGACCCTGCAGCCTAGGCATCCCCACTTTGTCCAGCCGCTGTCGCTCAAGCCCCTGGGCTGAGGCTTTGGCTGGCTGAATGATGTAAGCTCGAGAAAATGACACGAAGCAGTTGGCTAAGACTTGTCGGACTACCAGCTCTTGCAGTTTATTTATTTTTCACTACGTGCTCCTGCAAACTCGATTTTTTGCTTACTGCAAAACGTATCTGGGGCAATGTCTGCATGGGCAAAGGCAATGATACAAGGGATATATTGCAGAGTAGCAAGCTATTCTTATTCCCACCCTGTGCACAAATGTAGCCAGAGGGACCCGAGGGGCCATGACAGGCCAGCCGCCCAAGAGTTTCACCTGGAGCCTCCGCTGGCTTGGCCACCAGGCTGCAAACAAAAACGGTAGAGTCCAGAGGCATCTTGGTTCAACCTGCAAGGACCAAAATGAAAGCGGTGGGAAGAATCACCAACAAAGTCAGTGTGGTTTGCCAACGAATGCCGCCACAAGGCTGCCATACCACAAAGGTCTGTCCATAAATGGTGGTTTGCCATGATAAAGTGGTGTCACCCCCAAAACAATTCAGGTTTCTCTCAAAAAATGTCCTGCGAACTAGCAGCAAAACCCTGCTAAAACCCATAGTTCCGAAATTCAGAGTCCATCCCGGGAAATATAGGGCAGTCCACAGAATGCTCCATGACATGATTGGGAAGAAAATGAAAGGAAACCATGGGAAAACTATTCTGCAGAAAAGACTCCAAAATCATTTAGACTTATTGGCAAAAACATATTTTGTTTGTTCCTGAAACGGATGCGACTCCATGCTCTGTCTTCAGGCTGAAGTTTCCACCCGAATCATCGCATTTCTGCCTCGGCCACCCCAGGTCCGGCCTCGCCAAAGAAGCCACCACCATTGCAAGTTCATCGGACCGAAAGTCGCTGGCCTTGCGCTCGACACAGAAATGCCCAACGTGGACCATGAAGTCAAGCGGCGGTTTCATGATGGCAAAAAAAATGTTCGTATGATATAGTGATATGGTCAAGTAATGCTAAGCGATAGATGGTCAACCAACGCTCCGGACCCCTCTGGACGAGCGCCCGCCTTGTTTTTTTCCTAGTGCCACAGCCATGCGTTGACCAATAGTTGCTTCCCACACATGTCGTTGTGTGATCGCATCTATAATGGAACAATTGGTGGAATCTAGGCATGGTCATCAACCTTTCATGGATGTAGATGCGTACCAGTTGTCATATGTTGCAAACCAAGTTAGCCAATCATGAACCAATCAATAATCACACAGCGGTGTTCGCTATCATTCGCAGGTGGTCCTAGCAGAGAAGATCCCTGGAATCATCTGTGTTTGCTTAAACCAGTCTGTTGTTTTATGCAAACGTCTGGTTACCAAGCAGTGTCCGTAGTGTATTAATCAAAAATTTTGATAAACAATAAACAAACATTCAAGCTTTTGACATATGGGACCATCCATACATTCGTAGAAACCTGATACACACAACCCATGTGGATATAAACCAAAAAGTACTTGGATACTGGTATAAAGGTCTTCATACTGGTGAGCAAAGACTTGAACCAACACATTGTCAACCAACATCAGATCATCAACTTCCCATTTACTTCGAACCTAGTGGAACAATTGTCAAGTCAACATCAAACCTGAGGATTTGAACCACTACAGACTATTGATGGCTCCGGACCCTCAAACATGGTGCATGAACACAGAAGTCTGAACGTGACCATGATGCGTGACAACGAACGTCAACATGCCCCACCCAACCCCATCCCCCAGACCCTAACCCACAACGAAGCAAAATGCTGTGACGGGTGCAAGAACCTCAAGAAAGTCAGACCTCATGCATGAACACCGAAGTCTGAACGTGACCCTGATCCGTGACAACGAACGTCAACATGCCCCACCCAACCCCATCCCCCAGACCCAAACATGCGACGTCTACGAAACCCTGCGCGCAGTGTGGTAAAATGCACATAAACGCGCTGTTACAAGCAGAATTACACGCGCAAAAACGCTCGTCCAGAGGGGTCCGGAGCCACCGTTCGAAATCGTTTTGGCTACAAACAACTGTGAGAGATCCCAGCAGAGTGCAGGAGCTTATGGCTTTTGAAACCCACTGAACCCATTGTTTCGCCAGGGATGGTTTGACACTCGGCAGGGGGCAGGATCCAGCAGAACGCCACTGGCACAATGCAAGACCCCATCCAAAGATATCCAAAGTCCTGGTAGAAAAAGGCTTGTCCGGTCGACCCCCTGTCACTACGGTCCGTAGGCCCAATGGGAAACAGCCAGGGATGCAGCTTATCTGAAAGGCCTTCATTTTGGAAGATGTGGAGAACGCACCTGCGTGCTTGGAAGGGAGAAACAGCAACATGAAGCAAAGATCAAAACACACGACAATTGAAAGAGTATCACGATACGCTAACATTTGGTGTGCAATTGCCATGGGCAAAGGAATGATTAAAAATGATCTTGCTTCAAAGCAAACTGTTCATCTGTGCCGAGCAGGCTTCATCACCCACATCTATCCAAGCACTTTCTCAGGCAGGATAACTCGCGGCCCCCACCGCACAAGATGACACTACATGCGTATGCATTACTTGGCCAAACATGGCGGACCCCAGGTAGGTGAAGCCCTGTTGGAAGATGGCTTGGAAGTTGCCTCTGCTACCATTCGCTTAGAACGCTCCTGAGCACCCCCTTTAAATCCTTTAAAAGGCTATGAGGATACCCTTGGCTGCGCAGCTACGAGTGCCTCCCAACCACCAACCTTGGAACTTACCTTTGTTGTGCTTATGTCATCCCATGTGGCGTTCCAATGCAGCACCCAACGTGCCAGCAGGACCAATCAGATCTGGGTCTGACCAAGCAGCACCTGTCGAAAGGAAGGCTGGCACCACGCCAAAGTGACCCGACAAACTGGGAGATCTTGGCTGAACAGACTCATGGTAATGGACAAAGCGGTGCCAAGATATGCCAAAATGGGGAAACCTGTCACCAACATGTATGGGTCCGTGGGCAGAAGCAAGCCCAAAGATGCTACATAAGACCGCTCTGATTCTCATATCATCCTTTCCGATGATATACAGTAGAGCTCTCGCTTTCAGGAGTTCGAGACCTGCTCAGCTTTGACTTGGCGAGGCGGCTGATGGCAAACATTAGGGTCCTCAATATCGCTCAATATCACTGGAACGGGACATAATCTGTGAAAGCCCTGGTTGATGAGCCTGCGGCACCCTGTGGCACTCCGTAAGACCATGAAACATCTCATGCAGCAAAACCTGCCAGTGACAGGCAAATCTTGCTGCAAACACCCACCTGCAAATGCCCAAAGGACACCAGTAAGCTCTTGCGAACGGAACCTCAGGGAAGGATGCCATAGGACCCCATAGGATGCCTATAATATGCGTCCGGATTCTATCACTGGGAACAATTTAGTGGATCGAAATTGTTGGCACGAGCTCCTACTAATCAATACTGATGACAGTAGGAAAATTATAAACTTTCCATCATACCCCATCACAGTAAATAGATTGACTTCCCATGAATTCCCACACGCCCAATAATCCCATAGCCAGTTGAATTCAAGCACTTCATGTGGGTGCAACAGCTCAATCGGCACCAACGTGTCACTGGACGCTGGAGGTGCGAGCTGTGCCACTGTAGGTCATTTTTGACTCCCAGCTCTTCAGTTTTTCAGCTTGGCCACTCAACATCTACTACAGTATATATGTCTTTTCATCTTGATCGAAGTTCCAAGCCTTCACTCAATACCTTGTATGAGTTTATTTTTTTGCCAGGGCTTCCCACGGTTTGCCCTACAGCAAGGAAAAACATGTATGAACAAGCCACACGGCAGAACACTGGTGTATTGCCGGGTGTGTGTACCAAATGCTCAGAATGCTCTGGATACCTTCAAACTTCCAACATCGTCCAACATCTTCCAACATCTTCCAAGCTCAACCGTGTTCATGACTACTTGCTAGGTCAAGAGGTCATGGACCAACCTCGATGACCCACACCGCGGCCAAGGAGCTCAGTGGCCATATCGATGGCTTTGCTGGTGAGGCCAGTGACCTCGACCAGTGGCCGTGTCACAATGATGGACTACCAGTAGTAAACCGCTATTGCTAGGTACTAGCAGCTATATCCATATGGCCATGGGTCAATATTAACCAACCAATAATGGGGGATAATAACCAACAAACTATAGGGAAAACAATGGTTAATAGTAGGGGAACCAGGGGTACAGGGTTTTGACCCACAGCCATATGGTCATATGGCGGTTTCTTTCTTAAGCCATAGGGGACACCAGTTATCATCCGCTGTTAATTATTTTGTTGTATAATCATTGCTAATAATAAACCAACGATTTTAGGGGGTCCCTATTTTGAGAAACTGTCATTTGCTATCAATAAACGCGTGAGTTGCTGGGACTCTGCGATGGATCATGGTGGGAATCCCAGTCCCACAAACTTGAACGATGCTTGGTGGTCATGGGGCTGTGCTAGTTGAACGGGAACGCTTTTAAACCTCAAATTTGCCATACCAACAAGCGTGGGCAGCGACATGTATTGATGGCGCTATGATGTTTGGTCTATTGCTGGCTTCGGGAGTAATGGCATGGGCAGTTGGTTTATGACAATGTCTTTGCATAATTTCATCTCATCTTAGTATCTGTTAGTACCTGTATATCATGGTATGCATGTGATCCGTGTGTTTGACTCAATCCATGGTTCGGCTGATGGGGTGAGAAATCGCCTGCCAAAACAAGCAAATCAAGGCTGCTGTGGGTGGGCCCGAGGTACCAACCACATCAGGGTGCTGGTGTGCAACCTCAGGCTGGCCGAGCTGGTCAGAAACAGGATTCAAGATTGACGTTGAGGATGATGATGATGATGATGATGATGATGATGATGATGATGATGATGACGATGACCTAAAAGTATCCAAGTACCAGGCAGCTTCATAACACAACCCAGTATGCTGCTTTCTTCTACTGTTCCAGCCGCATTGTGGCAAGCTAAAACGTGCTCGAAAGATTAGATAGATACCAAGAATCAATCAACAATGGCTTTGGATCATGCTAGATCCCAAAATCAATTTTGCTTTTTCAAATGATTGTTTTGGCTTTGCCCTACCTCAAAAATGCAACTTTCAATTTTGCACTGCCCTGGAGAGGCTGCAGGCCAGCACTTGTAGTGGCACAATCATAGAAACACCAACAGTGAAACCCAAAACACACTCTTGCATCACCTCAATGTGTCGAAATCAAAATCGACCTCAGGATTCAAATAATAAATTGCATCCTGGGAGTTTCCATAGTACGCATCCTTCACAGGCCCCAGGTAGACAACCAACCCCCCCGCCGCAAAGGACCAAAGCAGATTGGCTACGTGCTGTGTACCTTTGCCAGGCTTCTGAGCGGTAGATGCGGTCACTTGGAAACAAAGGGCTAGTGCCGCCACTCAAAGATCTATGGTCATCGATGGTTTATTGAAGAGAAGCTGGACTGGCGAGCATTCATGGTCGATTCTGGCTAAGGCACTAAACCATGTGCCATGGTGCGCGCATCTTTTTTTTTCTCTCGCCACGAGTGCGCGTTGCAGTGGTATGGATGCGTCTCCACAGTTGACGCAGGACACTCCTTATCGTGGTGCCACAGGAGCACCCACGAAAAGAAGCCGCCATGGGCAGGGGCCTGTGGCAAAAACTGAGTCACTTTGCAGCCAGGATTTCGTGACCAAATATGGGTTGAACAAAGTGGCATGGTGGGTTGACAACCCATGAGCATTTACTCCATACGGCAAGCTCACTATACAGCTTCTTGACCTTAGCGTTTCCATCCTGTTGGCGAAATAGGCAAAGTAAATGAATCCCCGCAATATTTTTTCATAGAATTCGGGATCACAGTAGCTAACTAGTTTCTTGTCCTGATAAGGGTTGACCTGTTAAAGTTTTCGCTCACATTCTAGAGTTTCCAGTGAAATCTTGCATGATTTAACCTGCCATGTTTTTCTCTTCGTCTCTTGACTCCGGGCCGCAAAAGTCGTATACTATCTCATCACATCTTTTTGCTCTTGGTCCACTGGACACATGTCACTCTTGCTACACCATTTCCTTCCTATGACCGTACACGAAAATGGAAAAACGGATGAAAGCGGTTCGTTGGTTTGCCCCATGCCGCAGAATGCAGAAAATAACAACAGTGACAACAACCACCACCATAATGACTACAAAGCCACTATGAACAAAAAACGCACGCACACACAAACACTAAGAGCAACAGCACTGACACTAAGACTGACACCGTCGATGACACTGACACCACCACCACCACTACCACCACCACCACCACCACCACCACCACCACCACGACGATAACACCGCCACAGCCACCACCAACAACCCCTACTAGAACAACCCTCAACAACAGCAGCAGCAACGCCAAACCCCTATGAGAGCAGGAACATCAACAAACCACGACAATGACGACAATAACAATAATTACTATTACTACTACTATTGCTGCTAGCAACTATTGCCACTGCTGCTGCTACTACTACTTCCAAGCTGCTACTCCGACTACTCCTACTACTTCTTGTCTACTACCAGTGCTGCTGCTACATTTGAAGAAAACTACTGTACTAGATAGATCTAAATGAATCTAATTGATATCCAGTGACACTAATTATATCGGGTTGGCATGGCTTGGCTCGTGCAGTTCAACATTGGATCCACCTGCTACTCCGCATCAGCCCCAGAACCCGCCTGGCCAGTGCCGGTTGGTCACTGAAGCCAGGCTACACAGAGGCCTAAGACGATGCCCAACATCAAGGCTGCGATCACAGTGGCCAATAGCCGATGATAGCCGTGTGTGTACATGGCGTGTTTTGGGGTGGGCGGTTGGGTCAATTTCTTGGGGAAATTGTGGGGGAAAACGACGCCAAACGGGGAGAACGATGCTGCAAAGCTTTGTCACATCCCTCGGAGACGAAAACATGTTGCTCCCGAGATGGATGGATGAGCGCGTCCAAGTTGCAATTTTTCGCGGATCTGCAAGAAGCATTCACCTTGAGGGCTGCAGCTGTGGATTGGTGGAGCAGTTTCTCTGCAAATTCCCGTGGAGGCCAATGAGGTGTTTTAAGAAAATGCAAAATGTAACCAAGGAAACCTAGTTTCTGACGAAGAGTGACTGCCATCCTCTACCATCCCAGCCTAACTCTTAACTTGACCTGTCAGGCCCTGCTCTGGGGCTTCCCTTGCCACCAATCATGCAGATTCTAACCAAACAGAATGCCAACCGGGAATGAAAAACGTGCATTTACTGCCTGTTGTGAATGGGCCCTGCAAGCCTGCTGGTCAGGATTCCTATTGGCTGGATAAAGACTTCATCCTTTATCATAGTTGCACAGCTGTGGGTACAGGGCCCGGGGCGTTGGATCCTGGGGTTTGGGGTGGCCCCTGGGTGTCCTCATAACTAGAGTGAACCTGGAACCTGGCAGAACATCTTTGATTTAGATGAGGTATAATATACCACTGTTTACGAATGGGTCAACAATGATTCAAGTAGCATTATCATGATTATTGTTAACAACAAACATCAAAACCATTTACAATGATCGGCAATGGTTGAAAATAATTGGTTCTCACATGTTCTCACTGGTCATTCTTGCCGGGCTCCCAGCTGATTTCAGGGTCTAAAGATCCCACGGCCAGCGGCCCCTTTTCTTCCCACCGCCGTTGGCGGAAGGTCCGGAAAATCCGATCCGCAGTGGATGCGGTGCTCAGATGCCCAGGGTGGGACCCTTCCTTGGATTTCGCACCCAAACACACTCCCGAAATGTGCAAAACGTTTTTGTTTTTAATTTGCGGCTTCACTAAGGCCTATAGGATTTGCCCAAAAACAGCTGGCCCACATGCAAATTCACTGTTAAACAATTGAATATGCAAGAAAAAACGGCAACACAACGAGATTTGAATTCATAATGATGTTACATACTCACACCGAGAAAGGAGATTGCAAATCCTGAACATGCCTGCATTTCCGCATGCATTTATAGACACAGTTAACGGTATAAAGCTGAGATGAAAATATTCAAATGCAAAGAGCGTGAATGCAAGCATGAAACCAACAAACGAGCGACGAGCGCAAATACAAAAAGAAAACAACTAATTGCCAAATGAAAAAACACATTTTCCGAAATGAGCAGATGCGTACTGTTGTCCGAAGATTTGTTTCAAATCCTCGGGTCCGACCATTCATGGCACACTTCCCGGAAAAAAGAACCAGCATCACATCATCATCATCATCATCATCATCATCATCATCATCATCATCATCATCACCTACCTGGACCAAAGGTGATACAGGAACATAACTGCCTACTAGGTGAACCTGGTCGCCTGTGGTTTTATTTGTGGCAGGCAAGCTCTATCCATCCAGCCAATGTTTTCCATGTAGTTTTTCCAGCTCCCTGATACAGCCAAGCTGCTTGAACTGGAGCCAGGCAGACACAAAAAGTCCCAAGACCGTAATAGGAACGGTTCCCAACACCTGAGCGGTGAAGCTATGTGAAGCTCCCAGCAACAAAAGCGGAATCGCTATGCACGAGGCACACTCCTATCTAGGAAAGGACTGACCAAGACCTAATGGCTTTGGGAGAGTCAAACCCATGTCCAAATGCTAGCGTCCAATAGTACGGTGGATTGAACCTGCCAACACTGACAGTTGACTGTGTCAACAGCCTTCATTCCTACAATGCTTAACTGCACACTAAAGTTCCGGTAGGGCCGGTGGCCATGCCAAACAAGCTATATGCATCAGTGTGATAAAATTATCACAAAATATCTCACGCAGAAAAATTTCCCTCCAAAGAGCCAGGCGTTCTAATCAAAAAACGACCGTCCAAAAGTCACGACACCAAGACACAATGCCAATGGGCAAGGCTTCCAGAGGGGCTGAGATGTTCAGCGAGGAGCCCACGTCCACATCCACGGCCTGTGCCATCTGTGGCATCGCCGCAGCCGCAGCCACCACTGGGGCAGCACCGCGTAGGGCGGAGCTGGAGGGTGGGGCCACGAACGCGTTGCTGAGGAAAAGGGCTGCCACGAATCCAAGGACCAAAGCTGGCAACACAGTGCGGCGGGCCATGGCTGAACGAGATAGGCAACACTGGACAACTGGGGTCTGAGCCAAGCTGAGCACCAAAGTTCGGGATTGCGGGCTTCGTCTTGGGGTCACATGAAGCAATAAGTACCAGTAGCAAACTCGCAAGAAACAACCGGCGCTGCTTCAAAGGGCAACCTCGCTGGAACAAGCAAAATGAACAAACCTTTTGGCAAACGGCCAGGCGTCTTGATCTGGCGTCTTGAAGTGTTAGCACGTCCACAATGTTAGCACGTCGAACATAGAAAGTGGCGTCTTGAATCGGGGTGGATGTGTACATTTGTGTAAATGGTGAAATGTGGCATGTACATGCAAGTGCAGTTGTATACACATGCGCAGGCACGTGCGCCTACACGTGTGAATATATGTACGTACAAAAAAAAAATATACATCGGCATGCAGGCCCCTGAACATGCTTGCAGTACATACATGCAAACATACACGTGCTTTTGTGCAGGTTTGCACAGTTTCACAGTGCAGTATCAATAGAATTGGCGCAGCCCGTGCCCAAAACCTCTCCCAACAAGCAATATTTGCATCAAACCCAACTGCCCACTGCCAAGACACGCGTGTGACACACCGCCATGAATCTTTGCAATCCACTACCTGTGAGAAGTCCGAGAGAAAGAGAGAGAGAGAGAACAACAACAACAACAACAACAACAACAACAACAACAACCACAACCACAACAACAACAACAGCAGCAACAACAACAACAAAAAACAACAACAACAACCACCACAACAACAACAACAACAACAACAACAACAACAACAACAACAACAACAACAACAACAACAACAACAACAACACGTGATTGACCCTGTACAAAGATGGCACAACAAAAATGGTACATTCACCAGCAAGTTCATTACCACCCTGGATCACCCTGGATTACCCTAATGCTTCCAGCTTTCAAATGGTTGCCATTGGGCCGTTGGCTTTCAGGATGTCAACTCCTTGCTGCGGTGCCAGCCGTTGGCCTTGAGGATCTCAACGCCAACGGCAGCACTTGCTGAAGCTCCTGAGCGAAGCGCCAGGGCCACATGTCTATGCCAGCTATGTCGTTGCACATCTTGTACCAGCTAAAATCTAGAGGGAGCCTCCGAAATCTTGCTATGAATGGCCAGGCACGTTGATTACTAGCGGTTGATTAAACAATCATCGGTAGTGGTGATCAACCAACCACTTTTGGTACTTAAGCATAGTGAGTGCAAGTCTTGGTCAATGACCGTTGCAATGCCTTGCAAACGAACAGTTCAACGGGGGATTAAGTTGATGAGCTTTCAGCTAAGTTCTGAAGCTTTGTGAAGTCACACTCTATGGTGATTGGTCTTCCTGTGGATGTCATGCAGCCAACTAAATGGTAACCGCAACATGTGTCCAATAATGTCAATATGTTTAAAACACATAGCTGAAACACATGATAAATCACCAGCAATCAAATCACTAATATCGATATCAATAGTGATGAAAACAATATCATCTTGTGCAGTTAAAGTAAAGCGTTGGTAATATATGATTCCCCTATGTTGAAAAAACGGCTACGAAGAGCAAAGATATGAGGTCTCGCCTGGTCACCAGTGGGCCCTGCTTCTATAGTGGGTATAGAGGGCGGACAAACCGCATGTCGGGTTGATCAAGCATGGAACCCATTGCCAACTACAATTGTGAATCCTCCCGTTTATGCTAAACAACATTCACCATCTTCAAAGCATTACAATATCTTTACTTACCCAATTGTCGATGGGAACACATTCTCTCAAATGGCTGTGGGTCAATACCATCTACCCGGACCCCAGCTGTTAGCATCCCTCAAATGACCAAGCTATTCTGTGTATGTCTGTGTTGGGATGTTCACCTACCCCTTTTTTGGATGCTTACGACTCATTCCGGCAAAAAAAAACGCTAACATGTCCACACTGGCATAGCTCCTGGTCTTCTGCTGCTTCTTGACTTCAGCTGGAGCAATCGAAGGAAGAACCTCCCAGCCGAGCAGCGGAGGTACTCCCAACTGGCCATGGGAATACCAATAGGGTCTTGAATTGATGCAGGCGGCGCGAAGCACATCTGTGAAACAAGCGCATGCACACACACGAGCACTGGTGTTGGGGCATGTCGGGGCTGGGGAAAGCCCAACCATCCTCACCATAATCTGCCAAGAGACTGGGACTTCAGCCGGCATCACAAAGGATCACTCCACTCATGGCAAGCCATGACAGCCATGGCTGCCAACGGAGCGCACGAGCACGAGCCATTGTTCAGGTGCTTGAGGGCTGTCGCGAGGGCTGGAAAAGGCTATAGAGGCATCTAAAAATTGTCAGCAAAGTGAGTCTGTCTCTCTCTCTCTCTCTCTTTCTGTGACAGTGGATTTGTTGAACAATTGGCAAACATAAGGATAAAGGGCAGTTGAACAAAAAGTAATAGGCAAACATAATGTCAAAGAACAAGCAAATCTGACCGAAAGCTATACAAAAAAAAATCTGGAATTGTGCCTGCTCATCAGTGCTATTGGCAAGACATCTCACTGAATTCTACCCGTTCTTTCACCTGTCCACCCAGCCCAAGCTTCGCACCAAGCGACTGTATCTTCCTTAGCGGACTGGTGACCATTGAGAGCTGGTGTCTGGTGACCATAACTAACGCCAGAACTGGGGAAAAAGGTGTCAATTGGAGTTGCGATTTGATGTTGTTTCCTTGTGCTCTGAGGGGGATGCAAGCAACTGGACGTCACAAAGATACAAGCAAAACATCTACAATTTTTTAACGGGAAACTAATCGTTCAATTTTTTGTTCCAATTTGGGCACGAAGTTAGCCAAAGTCAATTCGCAACAGTCGGCTATGACTATGTCAAACCGGCCTAGGAGAGCCAAACAGATTTCCGGCACCAAATTCATCCCTGGATCGAAGCAGCAAAACAACGGCTACCAGCCAAGCGCCCAGCTTCTCATCTTGAAGCCACTGGCCAGCCATCTGGAACAACTCAGGCCTGGATAGTCTGTTGCTGGCAGTCCATGTGCATGTGTCCATGCACCTGTGTACATGTGTGCCTGCATGCATGTGCATGACAATGAACGGATATACCTCTAGAATCCTGTAAGCACACACATGCGGAAACAAACATGAAAACACATGCTGTTCCACACTTAAAATAAAACTATACATATAACACACTCATGATATCAAACAAAACTATGTTCATAGAGAACGCCTTCACAAATTGAATGCTCACACAAATCAAACGCATGTGCCCGGATCGCCAGCCACGCCCCTCCAGCTGGGCGCCCAACTCCTGAAAGCTCGCTTTGGACACTGCCCAAAGCACTGCTGACCTCAGGTGCCACCATCAACAGGCACCGACACCATCCACAGGCGCCTTCCAGGGGAACCTGGCGCCAGAGCCATGACTTCTTTGAATGTGGTGGAATCCATTTGTTTTGACCAATGCATACATACTTGGCACCTGGGTGCCACATGGTGTCACCCACTGTTCAAAAGGATTCAAATCTCCTCCCCAGCTTCCTGTGAAACTGAGATTGATTTCGGAATTTTCGGCCTTTGCGGGGCAAAGAGCTGGCTGGCGGTTCCAAGCCCTTTTGTTGAAGTCAATCTGGGTCTTGCCAAGCAAGTCCGCCCAGTGAGAAATGCGGAGCAATCAAAACTATTAGGACATCACATCTCCATAGCATTTGGTTACAAGCCTCCTGGTAGCTCCTTAGCTTCTCCTGTAAGGCCCTTTACAGGGCTATATGGATTCCCCCCCGGCTCCTTAGCTTCCTCCCAACCACCAGCTAGTACTTGATGGTCCTGTGTGTGCGGACATGCTCCCCAAGTCAAAGAATCTACCACCAAACGATGGACGGACCTAGCAAAATGAAATAGAACAAACCAAAAACTATGAGAAACATCAATAGACATGATATAAATGGGTAAATTACAATATTACGCACTCATTCAACGTCAACGTTGTCATTGATGTTGCTTGATTCACCTGATGGACTAGTTGCTGGGCGCATGCATCACATCAGGTCCCTCTCATATCTGGCCGTGGGTTTGACTGCCAAACTGACACCTACGGAGGCAAGAGGCAACATCGCAGCCCAGCACAGAAGGTGCAACTGAGGCGCAATTGGGTGGAGGTGAATTCTTGAAGCTTGCCACAAGCCTCAGCCCAGCTGCTGATGATTGGGTGGGGATCAGCACCTGTCATATCTGGGTGAACCGATTTAATACACAAATATAACGTATGGATGCGCAAAACAAATGCGTATAATAATACATGTGTTTCTCTTTCTCTCTCTGCCTCTCTCTCTGGGTTGATATTACAGGATGCAGCCCCGCAAACAAACAGGTCCGGCATAGGTCACCTCTCTGGCTCAGAATGTCTAGATTATTCTAGAATCAAACACATGTTAATGAGAATTGTGGCTTCAAGCACCCTGCACGGATAGCAGTCGATGCCAAGGGAGTCCAAACAAACTCTGCCACTGGTACCTTCCATGTGCCCACGTATCCGCCTATTCCCAGCCCAGGTCAGGCTCCGCGCAGACTGGCAGATTCCGCTTGAAATGTGCCTGCGCTGTTCTTCGCAGCGGTGGACTCGGCAACTTTTGCGCTCAACTTTTGATTTCACCACCTCAAAACTAAAACAACCACCAGTGCGGACTACTCTGGCAAGCCTGTTTCTGCATATGCATGCGTATCATTTAATTCCCCTCAAAAGATGTGTCCCTTGCTGTTCAATAAAACACGGTCTTGGGAAAAAGTGCACTTTAACAAATCACATGCTTGAACCACTGCCGAGTTGTCCAGGCTGCTAGCCGCTGGAATGAGACTACCGTTGCAGCGCCTCTCTGCCGCAGTCAGCACAACGAGAGACCAAAGGAAGTTTGCGTGATCCTTCCAGCCGCGAATCGCAGGTAGGCACCGTGAAGCTCCCCAAACTGCTGTGATGATATCTAAACCGCTGGGATGATATGGGACTGCGACAAAGTCTGCGACTAGAAACCTCGAGAAACCAGATATGCTTCGGAAAAAAACATGATGTAGCATGATGTGCAAATGCCTGGACATCATTTTGTGGGTACACCACCTTCGGATAGTGACTCATGATGATCTGATCTAAAGCCGTGCAATGAAGGAGTTCTTTCAAGATTGGAAGTCGGTCAAAGGGAAGAATCAAGCACCTAATCCCTAGCAATCATTTGGCGAACTGGGATCCCCATGACCTGGGGATAGGTCAAAGGCCACTTGTACATGAATCCACCCTTTTGCTGGTGCCAGCTTCCAAAATGTCTCACACTGCTACCCTGTCTTGCCTGCCGCACCGCCCCCTCTGTCTACAAGTGCCTGGTCAAGAAACCTTTGCGCAGGAGTAACCACCATCCACCACCAATAGTTGGGCAAGTATTGACCATCTATGGCTACATGGGCGGTCCCCATCCCAGGAGTCCTGAGGGTTGCAGTGACCCAATTGCATGTACAGCTTGCTGCTGATGGTGGTCACTGCCTTCGACATGTCATGCTCACCTTGGCGTGGCGGCTGGAAATCCTGGATATCCATATCCATCTTGGGGATCGAGAACGCCAGTGTTCAAAATGCCGGTTGATCAAAAACGAGCTGAGCTGTGGATCTGTTGATGCAGGGGTCAAAAAAACTAAAACTTGACTGTTTCTCCAGCAATGGTCAAAAATAGTTCATCGTCAATAAAATGACTTATAGACCTCGGCTAATCAACAATTTTGCTGCGGGGTATCGGTACCCCTATGGCTGGGGGGAATCGTAGAAGCAAACTTCTCCGCTGGGCTTGCCGGCCAACATCCGCGCGCATCGTGGCAAATGCCTTAGTTCCAGCAGTCTCCACTTGGGAATCCTGTGAGATCTCAGCGTGAGATATCCCACTTGCTGTTACCAAGCCACTGAGGTCGGCTTCGGCACAGTACCAAGGTTGGAGGGTAGCCAACTTCTGCATGTCCCCGACCAACTGACCGTACGTCAAGAGCCCAAGCTTTCTTCTATCACACCGGGCCGTATGGAGTTCTACAACGGGTCCTAAAATCAAGTTCAGGAGGATCGCTGAAGAACATGTTGCAGTTGAGCAATGTTGAGCAGGGGATTCTCGCGAGAAGACCATGGAGACTTTTGATGGCCAAATCGATAGCCCATAATAGATAAAACAGTGAATGGAAGCTGAGCTGCATCTAAGTACATCCGGTGGTTTCTGAAAAAGAGGAACCCACAAAACAGCTTGGCTCAAGCTATAAATGGATGGTTTGGGGGTACCCCATTTCAATCTTATATGAGCTTCCATGGCCATATCAAATATCATCTTTCAGCGATCCCACGCCATGGTCCCACCAGTTTGAGGTGCAAACCCACAGCAAGTTGCACCTCTGAGATGCAAGGGTCACTGCTTGACAAAGCAAGCAGTGGGTTCGACATGCTCTATTAATCAGTTTCTAGTGGTAGTGGTTTATAATGGTTAGTGGCTAGTAATGGTTGAACAGTCCCTATCAAAACTATGAGTCAACCAACCAGTCTATTAATCAGTTTCTAGGGAAACGCTTTCACTGCTGGAATGCCTATCAAGCTAATTGCTGTGGAAAGAAGGTCATGAGATTTTGGAACATTTGGCTTTGAGACTCGAGTGCGAATTTGGCGTGGATGCTTCAACTGTTCATCCAAGACTTTCATTCTGTTGCTGCACCAACTGCATTATTTATGGATGGTTGGAGCATTGTAAAACAGCCAACTTTTTGCTGGAAGCGCTGCTGTTCAGCCAAACCGCACCGCTCCTGCACATTCATCAACATCATTCAACATCTTATCCGCCTCGTCTTCAGCATAGAGATGCATGTATCATATAGCATGCTGTGGCATCCCGAATAATTACGAACACCGCCAAAAGAAACTCATGCCAGTTTTCCTGGCTTGGGAAACACATCTGTGGGCTGGTAGATCAGCACTGTTGGTATGATACATGTGGATGGTTGACTAGCAATAGAACTAAGCAATAATCATGCTGTGATGGCAATACTACAACTTGCCTTCTGTGTGCTCGCCTGCTAGCTAAACCTGAAGTTAGGTCTCATGGTTGTACTGCATGCACAGTTTCAACAACCTTGAAAAACCCTCCATCTCAGGAATGCAATCATTGATCTTTGGCGATATCGTGAGATGCAGTTCATGGCTCAGTTGCTTGCAAGAACTAACAACTAGGGAAGGTTGACCTGTGGCGCATTGTGGTGTTTTTGCTCAGCCTCGAATAAGACATCAACCACCGGGTGCCAACAGCTTGACTTAGATTACCCCATTGATAGGCATGATTCGGCATGATGATAATTCCCTTTTATATCATGATCAAGGTATTGAAAGTTAATTACGAATAACGCATATCAATCATAGATAGACTTGCAGATGTAGATCACTACATATGACATCCACGCGCGTACATCAGCACAACTATGGCAGTGAGAACTGTGAGACCCGGACGCTTCCTGAGGCTTAAAACCGCGGTGCTGCGACGCCCTGGTCGCAACAGGGGTCGCAACTGGAATCATGGGAAAGGGTCATCGAAATAAACAGGGAACCATAGGGAAGGATAGCTGTAGGAGCAGTATGTGCAGAATCAAAATTGTCCAATGATTAACTTGAATCAATGTGCATCAATGTGTGCCTTCCAGGACACTCACAGAAACTGACTCTTCCAAATGGGAAGATCATATTCCTCTCTTGGGGTACGTTCTTTGATCCTGATTTTGGTAGCCTCTATGGCTCCCCCTGGAGTTGTTGGTTCGGTCAACAGAAGCAACAAGTCCGAAGGGGCACTGCGAACGAGCAGCTGGGAAATGCAACAACGGCTACAAGCATAGCTAGAGTTTCCAGCCCACGCAATCTTTGAACATGCTTTAAGTGGGCTCTGACCCGTTTATCTTGGAATCTTGACCATTTTAAGCCATCTCAACACAGGTGCGTTCTCACGATACCAACCTTTCAGACTCTACAGATGTATGAGGTTCTGCTCCGCAACCATCTTGACCATTGTCCATTGTTCACAGCCATAATTCATAATTAATAGCCGTTATTAATTGACCATTCTTCACAGCCATTTGCCATTGACAATAAGTGAGTAAATATGACAGTATTGACGATGATTCAAAGCCACTAACCCCTCTTAACCTGGTACCACGTAACGCTTTAACCCAGGCTTCAGCCTGTAACCCAGACTTCAGCCACGGATCCTGGCCAAGTCGACGGAGCATTTCGGGTCGGCTGCCCTGCCACTCGCGCACAGGCCTTGCAGCGCCGCTTCAACAGCACGAGCGCTGGCCCGAACTGCTGGCATCATCATGGAAACACGCCCCGGAAAAATCAGATGCTGACTGATCTGAATATGTGTCCTCCAAAATCATCCATGAACGTCGACAAAGTAATACCACCATACCATGAACATAGCCAACATCAGCATCAGCCTCCTCACCTGTCGCAAACCGCGCAGGACATGCAACCAGGATCGCCGTTCTGAGATCGTCGCCCAGGCCATGTTGGCCAAGTGCTGTGACGAACACTCATGCAACCGCTCTGGAATCGCAACAGAAACCTCAGGGTGACTCAGGGTGCAGCTTCAGAAAAATCCAAATCAATGGCGGTGGTGCCCCTCCAGCAGGAAACACAGTACCGCCGTAGTAAAATAATCAAGTGAGATCAAGTGAGCACATGAGGCTGTGCATGCATCAACTGCAAAAATACAAAACAATACACATATACAGAGAAAAAACACAATGAACATACAATCACCCATGCATACAAGCATAATGTCATGGTAAAAAATGGTCAAAAACACTATTCTCATACATGCATACTCAAGTTATTCCAACTGTTGATCCTGTGGTTCGGGCCTGCAAAGCAACCCAGTGTAAGCTTTACTCAAAATCATGGTGGATTTTCAGGTCGCATGTGTGGACCTATGTGGGACTGCGGGTGTGACCCCCATGTCCGTCAGCCTGAGCGTTCCGCACCAGCTCCCGCAGCAGCTCACCGTTAGAGGCCGCAAGCTTGGCCATGGACCAGGCCTGAGGGCCGACGGAAAGGAAGCCGCCTTCGATGCGCGGCTGAAACCTGTGCCCTGCCATGCAATGGCCACCTTACTCGGCAAAAATGAGGTGAGGTAGCGGTGGTGGATAACCTCTAATAATGGTTAATAATAATAAGGAAAAATAGGGAATTAATAACCAACATCCTTGGGTTCCTGCGAATGTGAATCTGGACCTGACTTGGATTTGGGTGCAGCTGAGAAGTGAAGAGGTTCCCATGGATGGCGCAAGACTCGCTCAGCCTTCAAGCTGCGCAGCATTTTTCCCCATCGCCGCGTCGAAGGCTTGCACAGCAGATTGCCACATGCGAAATCTGCGGGCAGAAAATTTAGGATTTCCATGTCACTAATGTGAATCAGATTGAATCAGTACCCCCCTGTGCCAGGCAGGCTTCCTACCTGGCGACCAGGTGAACTTCAAGCCGGCAACAACAAAGGACCCAAAAATTGCAGCATCTGAAATGATTTCCACTGTAGCTTGAACACCTGGTCTCCCCTTGAATTTGGCCCATTCTGCACAAATGCTTCCTAAGTGCTTGGTTTGCCCAGCACGAAGCCGATGGGCCGTTTGCATAGCCACGTCAAAGGTTTCCTCCGCTCCGTCTCAATGAGCTCAGGACTACATATGTTCATTGAATCCAAGGCACAATAAAAGCAACTTTGCTCGAGCAACGCTCTGTTGGAAAGGGAAACCTCTAATTAGGGAACCCCATATGAAGACAAATGGAATCCAGTCTCACTCCCTTGAGCGAGTTTCGAAGATGTAGTCGAACCTCAGCAACTGGAAACTCTGACATTGCAATTAATTACTCTATGCCCTTTGGATTCGCATGTTTCTGCGCTTGCCTACCAATAAGCGAACCCAGTCCAAGAACACATTGGCTTGGCATATGATCACCCAGTGCAACTTGCAACGAAGTGCAACCTAGCAGCCAAGAGAGCTTCGGTCCCCACCAATTGTTCAGTTTGTGTCATCGCAATCTCGCATATTGGGCCCATATATCTGCGTCCCGTTGTTAAGTCTCAAGATGTCTCAAGCATATGATTGAAAGGGCTGACGATTGAAGGCAAACGATGCCCCACACCACCATGTCCCCAAAGACCAAACATGAAAACACGGCGATCACATGCAATCACCATCAATAATCACCTGCGCCCCTCCCAAAAAAATCATGCGACCCAGTAGGGAAAAAACCAACCAAGGTCAAGTTCTCTCCCTCGCATTTTACTGATTGCAAGATCATTGGTATGGCCTGGTATGGCCCCCATCCCAAACACCAAACGAAACATATCCCCTTCCTCCAAATACACAAACACAGGTGGCTTGATATCATCAAATGTTCCACCCATCATCCAAGAAGAAGATCAAAAAATCTTCGGATGATAGGTCCAGGTGGCCCAACATCTTCGGATGATAGGTGGCTTGAGCCACATATCTCCTACCCACCTGTGGCAGTGACCTCCTGTACCCCAACCCGGTGCTGAAGGCCCAAGGCCCCCGACTCTGCTTGAGCCGATGGCACGCCGAAGGTCACCAAGTCCCCGGGCTGCAGTGCCTGGTCGTGCGAAACAGCCGATGAATGGATAGGGTAAGTGGTGATCTGGTTGGTGGTGGAACCACCCCTATGAAAAATATGAGTCAACCAACCATTCATCTGGTTGGTTATGGAACCACCCATGGTTAAGTAGTGGTTAATAATGGTTGGTTAGTGGCTAATAATGGCTAAGAACGATAATCAGCTGGTTGGTTGAACCATCCCTATGAAAAATATGAGTCGACCAACCATTCATCTGGTTGGTGGTGGAACCACCCATGGTTAAGTAGTGGTTGATGATGGTTGGTTAGTGGTTAATAATGGCTAAGAATGATAATCAGCTGGTTGGTTGAACCATCCCTATGAAAAATATGAGTCGACCAACCATTCATCTGGTTGGGCGTGGAACCACCCATGGTTAAGTAGTGGTTGATGATGGTTGGTTAGTGGCTAATAAGGGCTAAGAATGATAATCAGCTGGTTGGTTGAACCATCCCTATGAAAGATATTAGTCAACCAAACCATTTGTTGATGATTACAAGGGAAAATCAAACATGTTTCAAACCACCAACCAGTGATTTTATCATCCAATGCAATACAGTAGATGTTTTCTATACATTTCATGTTGATATCCTGTTTTGATAATCTGCATTGATGGATTTGACTACCGAGTATGATAGGGATAGTATGGTACTTCTGCACTATCCATAGTTTAACGTGATGTCATCAAGCGCAACGGATTATGCACACAATGAACCACCCAAAGAGGATCACTGGGAGCCTTGCACAAACTGCCATCTCAAAGACCTGAAGCCGATAGACTTCTGTAAATGGTTTGGTCCATACATTGTCTACAGTAAATCTTGGAATATGTCTGGTTCAGCTTGTGCTTTTCACCCTGTGACCTTGACTAATTAGGGTGCCCACATCCCTGGATGTACTTCTGAAATGATGCCAAACCACGCAAAGAGGTTCCCAACAGCTTCCATATCACTGACTTGGTCCTGAAGGCTATTGTTTCCTCAACTGCTGCCAGTTGACTGCTCATGGTGGCCGCTGTGATCTGCCCCTGCTCGAATAGGAGCAACATTGAATGACAACAAGTGGAAATGTTCGTACAAAATCAAACAAGCACATCTGCGTAAACGTTGAGGATCCAGGTATGCTGGTTGGTGGCTCAAATATCGTTGACCTATGGCAGGGCTGGAAACTACATATGCATATCTCTACATATATACAAATAAATAGATTAATAAATATATATGTTTAAATAAAATATATATATATATAGACAGTTAAATATATATATATACATGAGACTATTGACATGTTTCCAACCGCCCAACATGTCTCAATCAGTTGGTACTGTATCCATGAATGTTCTGCATATCAGCCAAGGGGTCAACGGTTTCTTGGCGCTTCAAGCCGCCTGCTTGCCACACACTCGCGATCCATTGATGTGAACTCCGTTCATGGAGCCTTGGTCCTTGGAAGGTCAGGTTTGGTATCTGGAGGCCGAGGGACCTCCAGTAGTCTGAGGCATTCCGGTGTTTACCAGCGACTTGAATGTTCAAAAAATGCGAGGCCTCTCTCCAGATCCCTGGTTTGGAATTCCAAGAGTTTGGCGATTCAAAGATACAACAAACAGCATCATGTGGCTATTGGGATCACTCAAAGCTTTTAGTAAACCATGTAGATGATGAGATGATTAGAGTGTATCCAACTTCAAATGGCACCAATCGAATCCTCACTTTCTTTCGAAGCAAACCTTCTGAGCTGATCACTTCGATAAAGCATTCCTCTCCATAGAGACATGCCACAGCATGTGATCGCCTGGGCAGCGATCCTATGCGATCCTCACCAGTGGGTGGTTTCGACTGGCTACCCTTTGTCCATCCCAAAGCTGTCATTCGCTTCCGCTGTGCTTCCCCCATGCAGTGAACTGAACCTGCCATGTTGGCCACGTAGGGCCCCCATTCTCGGAATGAACATGACTCTCTCGACTTTCGCCATGACCAAATGTATCTATAAATACCCCTTCCTTGAACTTCCTCGTCCTTCAGTACCCAAGGCTTCCAGTTAGCATTATAGTAGATAACCAGCTGGGTTCTACCTTTGTTCTTTGGGCTTGGTTACCTGCTATAATGGTAACTAGAAGCCTAGGGGTAGGCCAAGGAATGAACCACCACATCTGCGCTGCTGCAGGGCTCCCCTGGGCATCTGAACGAGATCATCTGCGGAGTCAGCAGCGAGTCCAGTCGCACCTGAGCCCACCAGCTGGCCGAGATCATGTGGCGAGCTGGGTCAATATTAATCAACCAGCCAAACAACAACAATGGTTAACTAGTAGCTGGTTAATGGTTAAGAATAGGGTATAGTAAGTAACAATAGTAGGGAATATGCCAGCTACATATGGCTATGGGTCAATATTAACCAGCAATAACCAACAATTTCATAGGGAAAACCATGGTTTATAGTGGGGGAACCAGTGGGACTAAGGGTGAACTGACCCATGGCCATGTGGATCAAGGGTACTTGTGGATCACATTCAAGGGCACAAGTTGGGGGTGTTTAGGGCACGTGTGGATCCACTGCGCAGTTTGTAGCATCTCTACCTGGACTATGCCTGGTTGAAGCTCAATAGTTGGTGGGTCCATGATATTTTAGCAGCTCACTACCTCCGAAGGCGCCAGTGGTGGGAGGATGGTCATGTATAACTATTGAGCATTGCAAAAAAAAAAAACACGTCACATCTTGCAAACTCGAGTGTGACAGCTCTATTCCATTCACAATTTCTTGGTGATACTCAGCGTATGGTTTGAGATATGCCTCTCCAATGCACCCTCAGTTGCTCACACACATACTGTCATTCCATGTTGCTTGCAGCTTGTCTTGATCAACGTGATTAAATGCGCAGTATCAGTGGTAAACTATGACCGACCACCATCAACCCTCATGAGCCCACTATCACATCACAATCATCCATCATAAAAAGCCAGTTTCATCACCATTAATCAAGCATGATTCCCCATCATTGAGTGGCAATTCTCAGCTAAGATCAACCAATCATTGAATCATTCATCGACAATAGCCATAATTTCCCATCAGTAAGCATCAGCATTGCCCCTCATTAAACCTCATCATTGGTCACCATTGCCCCTCATTAACCCCTCATGAAACCATCCTTCACCCTGTTTTTCCAGCTGTTCTCAGCTTCGCCACCACTACGTGGCCAGGTGTCTCGGCCCAACCCTTTCGCCCGCGCCCGCAAGCAACGCAAGCAACGGGTTCCCGGACATCGCAGGCGTCTCCTCGGCCTGGCGTGGAAGGTGGAAGGTGGTTCCTTCATCATGGGGTTGTTGTTAATATTATATATTTACAACGGTTAAATGACGCCACTATATTATTATTGCCTCTGCGCAAAGATCACACGCTCTACTCTCATTGCTTCAGACAGTGCAGAAGTGAATGACTAAGCTAAGAAAACAAGAGTCTATGGCCAGCAGCGAGCCAAGTCTCTATTGAATGACCACTATAACCATGGTATTAAATATATTATCTATGGTATTTAGTATTACCATTTAATGGTTAATAGATTATTAATAGGGAATAATTGACCATTAAATGGTTAAATTATGGTTAAATGACTACTATATGGTGGTTTCTCAAATATGGGAGGCCCCCAAAACGGTTGGTGTTTCACTACAAATTCATGGGTATCAGTCAATACTAATCAACCAATGTTCATGGAGGATTTCCACCAACAATTTCATAGGGAAAACAATGGTTAATGGTCGGGGAACCAGGGTTACGGGGTTCTGACCCACTGCCATATAGTTGATATTGGATGATTGGGGGGTCCCGTATTTTGAGAAACACCCATCTGAGGATTAGGTCAGGTTTATGGACATCATGTATGTCATGAATGTCCTTGGTAGGTTTATTCATCAGCTATTGATGGGTATGTAGCTTTACATCTGTTTACCTCTTTGTTTTGGCTTTTTAAGATTTACCATGGAGGATTGACGGTTTTGGGGGTGCGGTATGTCAAGAAAAGGCACCACTTTTTTCCGATGCAAATCTTGTCGGGTGGGTCACCAATCCGAAGTCTTGTCACCTGTCATTGGGCGCCCCGCGTACCACGTCACAATCATTATAAGTGCTCTTCTTTGACCATAAAACAGAACCGATACAGTAAACCTTCGACCAAAATTGCTGTTTCTCAAAATAGAAGCGCCCCAAATCATTTTTTTCTCTTCTTTTGTAAACGATTTGTAGTATGTAATAAACATGACAAATTTTGGGGGTCGCAGATTTTGAGACGCACCCAATGGCTTCTCATCATCGAAGCTCATCTCAGTGGACTTGATCAGCTGCAGCGGAAGCTGCGACATTCGTGGAAGCATGTGCTGCACCCAAGAGGCTATGGGTCAATATGAACCAACCAATTTCATGGGAGAAACACATAAGAACTAAGAACTAACAATAGTAGTGGGAAACAGCCTGGTTAATGATGGGGGAACCAGGGGGATGTCTCGGGTGAACTGACCTGCCAAGATCGATCAAGCGCTCACTGGGGAGCCCTGCCGATTAACACCCGGTCAGAGACGTAGATGACTTGTGGCCTCAGCGCGGTCAGCGACGATCGCTGGTACGGTGATGAACCAATGAACCACAGCTGCTCAGCGGTACCGTGGCTGTTCAGCACTCACCATCACTAGCCAGATAGAGCCGGTTCCGGGATTGTCAGCGATGGAACCTTGTTCGGAGCCTGGCTCCAACGCTCCAACTGGTGGGATTTTAGGGTACTAGGTCTTCGAAGCCACATGGCACCCGTCAGACTCTCAAATTGTTCGGCAATCTTGCCAGTGGTGAAAGCATGTGAAAGCCCGCCTGCATTATATATATAATCCCTGAAATGTATTGAAATGTACATTCAAGAATTCTATTCCGTCTGATACTTCCAGCATGTTTTGAAATCTGATTTTCTGTATATGTGTAAGCTGTCAATTTTGCGGATGGGTTCTTCTGGCGGGTGGGAATTCCAGTGAATTCTATAGCCCCACCATGCTCCACCCCAAGATCACCATTGCCTGTTGCGGACATTGAGCCACCTTTGGTCCGTGACCCTATAGTTCTCAGCGCTTGCTCCATGGCTGCTAAGGTCACCACTGGACGCGTCCTCCATAAATGCACTTCTCGTGTCTGACGCGCAGCTGAAGCTGAAGCAAAAGTCACATATCCAATGGCACCCACCCGGAAATCCACAGAACTCAGCATAATTCAGCAACCCATGGCATCTCCATACATCTCCATACCTATCATTTTTGATAGCGGCTCGGAAGTGTATCATCCAAGCACTCTCAGAAAACGCCAGCGCAAGGCGGCAGTTTTTTTGTACCGTAGTCAGTCTCTGTTTCCCTCTCTTTCTCTTTCACCTTCACTTTTTCACCCTCTCTCTCCCTCACGCTCTACTATCTATACGCCTCATTTTTCTGGCCTGCGAAGCAAAGAGACACAGCAGTGGGTGACTCTGAGACTGAGCTAGCATGTTTTAGTCAAACGAGCCTTAAACAAATGATACTGCCAAAACTGTCTGATTGAGTGGCTCCCCTCATGTGCTCTCGCGGCATCGCTGCAATTCCAACCTCCGAAGACGATGAAAGCAGCCAGTCCTACAAAGCGAAAGTGGCGTCAGCGGATGCCAAAAGATCATAATGTGCTTTTCCTTCTTTGGTAAAACTTCCCTACATATCGTAAGCGGCAGTGTTGTTGTTGATGGGCCAAACCCTAAGAGGGTACAATGTCCAAAATGCATCAAAATGCTCCATTACTTACAGGGCCTCAACCGTCGAGTCAAAACACAGGTCTCTCAGCAAAAGGCTTCGAACCAATCCAAATTCTGAGTATCAGACTTCCATGGCAGTCCTTCGGCGCAAACGGTGCTCTTTTTGGCATGTGAGTTTGGAAAAATATGCGATCCAAAAACTTCATCAACAAAAGTTGAACAAACAATAATGGTAGCAAAATGTAGCAAACTAAGTATCTATTCTGAATGATTGCAACATATTGCAAGTCAATTCCTATAGATACAGCACTCATAGGTCTCACTATGCACACCACCAAAGTCCCTTGTTCCAAGCAAAATCACCTGTCCCCCGATTCGAATGAAACGCAATGATTACACTAACACAACTATTGTGGCAGCTTGGTGTGCCATCCACATCAACATGGGCCAATCGCGCTCCTTCCAAGTGCCCCTCTTCAACTGCAGCTTCGGGCTCGAAGACTTGTGTAGCCGCCATGCCTTGGATAGCGTGGTATGGCAAACCAATAGAACAGCCACCAAACAATAAAATATCTTCCAACAAACTCAAAGCCAATAAATAGATGTTTGATTTGTCAGTTTCTGTACCTGATCATTATTGTACAACATATGACAGCACACAATCACACATCTGATGACATCTCGGACCTCCGCAACAATGCACACCTGCAGTTAAATGCAAATAAGTATATACGCATTCTCTGTTTTACTTGCGCACATGCACCAATTGTATATAGGGTACGTGTGTATTCCGCACAGAAGTTGAACTATGCCTTCCATTTATCTTGGTTGTGGCTATAAGGGGGTCGCTGATTGGAGTCTCCAAGCCTCATTAGGAGTGGAACTATCCGTCCCTTCCCCGTCCAGAAGCCACGAAAGACTCATGATACTCCAGGTTCAATATCTGATATCAACCAACTGCTATATCTGCTATCATTTGTTTATGCCCTGTTTGTGGCTATACTTCTGACATGTAAAGCCAATAAAAACGAACAAAAACGCAAGATCTTGCATGATATTGTAAACAAACATCTTACTATCATCTATTCTCTTATTGTAATTTGAGATTACTGATTCACAATATTCAATCATCATCATCATCATCATCATCATCATCATCATCATCATCATCATCATCATCAGCGTGATTTTCGTTGCTATATCACAGTACAGACATTCATGGACAAATGATGACCACCAATGTCCTATCTTATCTTTTTCATCTGGTCTGTACTATTCATTGGTTCACCAAGCGTTCCTCAAGGCACAGGAGGCCCATCCTGCCGTCCCCAGCTCCGCTGCAAGTGACACGTTTCCCTCGGCCGAAATCGTGGAGCCGAAGCAGCAGAAGCCTCACAGGACCTCGAGGAGCGGAATGGGTTGATGGTCAAGCATGAGGCAAGTACCACAAACGAATAACTAAAAGGTATAGGGGTGGAGCCGGTGGAGCCATAGCAAAATGTAGGGGAAATGTCATCACCAAAAAAGTAATGAATGAGTTCGTAAGCGATGAATCATGTTGAATTAGAGCCGCAACACATACGCAGAGTGGGACCAGCCCTGCTATCACGCTTGTATTTCGGACTTCAAGGCGCGACATCCGGGATGGACTGGCATCTGGTATGCTCCAAGGGTCTTGCCTAAAGCTTGGAGTGAGGGATTGCTACAAGCAACACTTGATGGCCTGCCCTTGCCCCCTCTTCACAATTCCCACTCTGAAACACATGAAGCAGAATCCCGAGTCCTGAAACGCAAGGCATATTTACACACTTCGCTGCTGGACCAAATGTACACTTCAGAGTAGCGCAAAGGTGTTGATATTCCCTCAAATGAAGTGTCAAAAGGTTGCTGTTAAGATGTTGGCAAACAGTGTACCATTGTTTGCTTCTTGGTATCCCTGAATTGTCGAAAAAAACAACTCCAAATGGAGGGTCATCTTGGGCAGTTTCGTTGACAATCCCCCATGAGGTTCCAGGTTGATAGTTCTGGTGCAGGTTGGACGATGATTCTGATTCCCTGCAAACGCTCAAGACCATGTGCAATTGCTGAAAGGGGAACCACACAAATATGAAAAAATCAAACGTGTACCAATACAGCATCTGAAGCTCACAAATGGATGCAATCCTTCTAGGATGCTTGAGGGTCATCAGCGTGGTCGCAAGCTAGCCCTGCCAGCTATCAACCAGCTCTTAAATATGAATTGACCAGCTGAAATTCACTAGCTATTCGTAGCCCCACACGCAGCACAAACTCAGTTCCAGACGCAGGAAGGGGCTCCGGTGGTGCCAACCTTCTGGTATTAGCCGGTCTCTTCCTGACCGGGAAGAAAATGCAACAGAACAAGAAAGTGCAACCATCCATTTCTGGCTGGTGACTAAAGCCCGCCCCAAAAAGACCAATTCATCAATTCGATACTGTAATCATATCAAACATCCATTCAAAACCTGCAGGCAATCCCTATAGGCATCGTTGAAAATCAGAAATCTTTGACACCAACCAGCGATTTTGAACCAGCAGAACGAAGCTGGGCGGCCTTTTCGGAGCTGCAGCACCTTCCAGTTCGTTCCGCTTCTCGCGAATGTTTTCTCGGTGCAGAAACGGGGGAGCGGGCGAGACTTAGCTGCTGCTTGGTGATCGCAAGGTGGCAGATTATCATCGTCCCTTAGCTCCTTCCTCATGACGGCATGGAATTCCAAATCAGCTATCGGAGAGGATGTGAAGGGGCGAATGAAAAAGAAGAGCATAGAGAAACAAAATCCAAGAACAATTGTTAGCGAAACACAACTGCAGCAAGCACAGCTATAGAATGAACTCGCACCTTGCCACAAAACAACCAAAACTCGCCAACCAGTCCAAGAGCCCAACTCAGCAAGTTCGGTCGCACCGCGGTAAAGATTTGGGTATACCTGGGCATGGGGACTGCTTGAACCTGGTGGTCATGTCTATGCTGGGAGGTGCATATCTTGGGAGTGCTCAATGCCCTGGACTTGTCAGAGGCTGCTATCACAACCACATGCTGCTTCTACACTAAATCAAGTAAACTCATCAAATCTCATACCATGTTTAAACCAATGCTCTAGATAGCTTCTCACCTACTTTGCGGTCAACCCCGACAATTCTCCCGCCAGCGATTTGAGCATTCCACAGCCTTCCCATCCCGAACAACGTGAACTTGCGAGGTGCAGGTTTCCATCTGTTAGGCATGACTTGTGGTAGACTGGGTTTCCCAGCACTCCCTCTCCCACGGCTTTCTTCAAGTACCTGACAGCGCACCAAGCCTAGGGTCGCCCGGACCTGCCATGATCGCAGCCTCTAATGGGAAGGTTGATGAACCACCTCCCAAGATTTTCCCACAAATGCAGATTTGCCATCAAACACAAGGGTTCATGGCCTTGTCTTCCATCGTCTTAGATCATTAACATCCAACAATTGACCCAACTGTCACAAACGCTGGGGCACTGAAATGAGTTGAACGCACGGGTTCCTCACAGGGTCGAGGATGTGTTTGGTTCACTGAATGATATGCATGGAATTTGAGCACACCATCCATCTGCGGAGCATCATATAATGGATCAACTCCAATAAAAATGAAACAAGTCGAAGCCAATGAAGTCGACAACCCTTCTATCCAACCAATTGAACTACTGAATCTGTTCCCACACTTGCATGCTGCAGTTCTAAGCGGCATTCCAGGCTTGACGATCCTACTGGTAATACAAACAAGTGAGAAAAGCACAAGAGGGATCAAACATAAATTTATAGATCCAAAGGGGTTTCAACATATACAGGAAATAACAGGAATGGATCAAATACAAATTCATATCCAGAAAGGTTTCAACAAATACGCGAAATAACACTTTATTGCGACAAATTTGTCTATTTGTGATTGAAGGAAGCATAACATTGATGTCCAAAAGAATGGAAGCTAATGGAATATAGATAAACAATAATGGACATGAGCTTGAAACTATTGAGATTCAAACACTCCCAAACGCAACATTTGCTACTCTTAGCACAACATCTGAGTTCACAGCGTTGCGGCGACAAAATCTTCCAGCAAATCGCCTCAAATCAAATGAAGCTGAGGCACGTTTCGAAATACATGGGGCATCACAAAGACGATAAAGGTCGGAACTATCTACTACGATGCAAGGATATCCTTTGGTTTTGAAAATGAACATGAAACCAATCATAGTAGATAAGGAAAAAAAGGAAGTGTTGGGAAGACTGAAAGTTGGGTATGCTTCAAAAATGCATCAGCTTACTATTGGGATCGAGTGTCACGATTCTGGCACTCATAGGAAAAACAATCTGAGGGGAAACCAAGTTTCTCCACATACGCCAGGTCCTTAAGTTTCTCCACATACGCCAGGTCCTTGTTTCTGCTTGTCAATGAAACTGCTCAAAGTTAAAACAATAAAAGCATATAGAGCATCAAAAACCTCAGCTTACAGGAACCTCAAAAAAAACATGCTCTAGCCTCCTCGCCCCGAACAGTGGGGGTTCTTCTACGACTGGATGCCTTACTCGTTGGTAGCTCCAACCCCTACGCAAAATATGAGCCAACAAATCATTTGTCAATGATTATTAGGGAAAACATTGAAAAATAGCACGTGTTTAAAACCACCAGCCAGGAGGGTGTTTCACCATTATTGTTGCTTATTATCCCCTTGCATTATCAATTGTTAACCCCTAAGAATTAAAGCGAGCCCCAAGTGGCAAAGAAATCAGCAAAGGAAGGATTCCCAAGTGCAAGCAACTGAAATGTCATGAGATACTCGAATGAATTCCAGAAAACCACCAGCCAGGAGGTGTTTGACCAGTGTTGTTGCTTCTTATCCCCTTTCATTAAATATATATTATTAACCCCGAAAAAACCACCAGCCAGCGCATGTCACAAATGGTAATCAGCAGGCCATTCTCCACTGCGGGCTGGTCACGGAGCTGTGCGTTCGTGGCTTCATGCTGTTCACCTCCTTCAGCCTCAGTGCCACCACCAGGGCGTCCCAATGAGTTGCCCAGGTTGCCTCTTGAAGGGTTGGTACTGACACCGGGTTGCGCTGATCTGTTGGGGCCATCATGGAGTTATGGCCACCCCAATGCCAAGCAAGGAAACCCTGACAACAATCCATCCAAAAAGGACAGCTGGTTTTGCAGTCGCATGTTTGCAATTGGGGACGGGCCGACCAAATATGTGAAGCTAACCACGATGACTGAAGCAGTGTGCTTGCATTTGCAATACTTTTTCTTGCTTGTGCCTCACCAATTGGAGTTGCGAGCCCTATTATCCCTCTTAGTGGACTGCCCAATGTTTGAACTCGTCTAGTCCCAGCTGGATTGAACAGCCAGGGCAAATCCTTTCTCTCGTTTATATTTTGTGGTTTTGCCTAAATATGGTGTACCCAAAAAACCTGATGGTTTCCTTAACAGTAATTGTTATCATTGGATGCATGGTAAGCAGGGACCATGATTTCATTTGTGAATACGCCCATGCTATCCCATATTGACAAATATTGATGAAATACCACAATATCAACTACATGGCCAGAAACAAACATTCATAATTATCCGCTAATTGCCGCTTGTCAACACTGTCATTGAATCAACATGTTTTTCTGATTACCTCATGCTGCCTCAGCATTAGATAAAACACATGCATGATGATGATGATGATGATGATGATGATGATGATGATGATGATGATGATGATGATGATGATGATGATGATGACGAGGATGATGATGATGATGATGATGATGATGATGATGATGATGATGATGATGATGATGATGATGATGATGCAAGCAAAACATCATCCTGATCCTTGATTACCCCTCACTTTATCCCAAATGCTCCTTGTAGGGCATATCTCCCTAGATAATCATTTATTACCCGTCGCATGTTCCTCAAATGAAGGTCAACGTATGGTAAGTGATGGTATCTATTACCCATAGCAAGTACCTTACATGTAGGTGACTAATGGTAAGGCATGGCAAATGTACCAGGTATATCCAGGTACCACGTGCCAGCAACCGTGAAACATCTGGATCTTCCTCCCTGGTTTTTCATCAGCGCTGGTCACAGCTGAGCCCCGTTGCCAAGCAATGACGCGCCAACCCTTGGCAGGACCAAAATGGATGGTGGCTGCCTCGGGAGGGCCATGGGGTTCGCACACCGGCCGGTGAATTCCGAGTGGACCGAATGTGTAGATATTCATATGTTGATATCTGTAAGTGTAAAAAGAAATAGTTATATAGATAAAGCTATATACATATATATGAAATACATTGAATAAAATTAACGCAAAATTGAATAGATAAACATAAGTGAGTACATCTAAAAAACTCTCTCTCTATATATCTAAATGTAAGTATATATATATATATACAAAAAACCGAAACAAAAACAAAAAAATAAACATGACTGAAAATGCATAAATATGTATATAAATAAATATATATATATATATATATGTTGGATATGTATGTATTTAAAAACAAATATTTCAAAGCAAGTCAAAACACACATAAATGGATAAATACGACTGAGTATATATATATATACTCAGATATCAAAGAAAAATGTATATGTAATACATACAATAAATACAAGAATAAGAAACATCAAACACATCTTATTTTGCATTGGTTCACTCTCTTCCTGGCTTTGGTAAATATGCCTGTAATTAATCAATGGATGAGCATCCTGAATTTTTAAGTTCTTTGCCCCGCATATGTTTGCACATGTTCGTTTAGATTCGAGGACACTGAAAGCTGCACTTGCGGGATTGCAAGTGATCCAACACTTCTGGCCCATTCCCAGCAATTCTACTGTAGGTGTTTGAAGCGTCAGTTGTGCAGTTCCACTGCAACGTTGGCAACGGAAAACAGCTCCCAAGAGCCCTTCAAGTGGCCCAACCCTAAAAATAACGATCTTCTTGCTGATTAAACATGGTTAAACGCTCCCTACTATCAAAAGAATATAGAGCTTGTTGTTACTATTTGTCACTTATAGTATAGCAGGGCATCATAACAAGAAATTCAGAAAAGGGTTGACCATTCACCCAGTATTACCTAATCATTTTGAATATCACTGGTTATCCTCAGTTGTCATAGAAAAACAAAACAATGCACTGCTGGTTGGTGATTTCAACCCGTATGAAAAACATGAGTCAACCACCCATTTGTTGAAAACTCCTCGGGAAAAAGCTATATAAGCAAACCACCAACCAAATTATACTGGAAATCACATGTCTGCGCATGATCTTTTTGTGATATGATCATTGATTACCCATTGGGGTCCCTGATGGCCTTACGATCCCATCAACTTGGATCCCCTGCGCAGGTACGACCTCGTGGCACACGTGGCCTTGGCATCCCAGGTTTGTTGGCGGCTGGCAGAGATCCTCCCCCAAAGGAACCCAGGGAAAGGCAGCGCAACAACACACGTTTTGGGCTGCACATTCCCAGATGTTGGCCGGTCATTGAATCAATTGATGAGTTTTATCTGGGCCCTGGCCATGCGTTGTGGGAGTCTCTTGTAGTGGCACTGGGAAGAAACTCTAAACATGAAGCTGAACAATCTGCCTGGATCGGTGTGTTTCGCAAACTTGCACATCTGAATTGGATCCATATCCGTCCCTCTCATCCGTTTCTGCATGACACTGCTGTCTGAACTAAAATAATCACAATATATGATCACCATTAAACATCATTGCTATAGAATGCTGAGGCCACGGGCTCTCCGATCTTCTGGCCAGGCAACACCTCGCCATCTTCAGGCCTGGGCTCTTGACATACACTCTCAGTACTGTACGAATAGGCACTAGAGCAATCGTCAGCCCGGCATTATCCTAGTGGATTTGCTTGTCACAAGTGTTTCTATATATGTTTCGCTTGGGTGATGCTGAAATTCTTCAGGTCATGGACGGGAATCCAAAAACGCAATGCTCTTACCTGGTGTATAAACACCGCTACTTCATTTAATAGTCAGTTCCTGGGCTTTTCGACGCTGCTCACTTGTGACGAAGCACTGTCGCTTCTGCAGCACATGTCGAAACCCATCGATGATCTCCAAAAAATGTGACAGAAGTCTAACACCCATTGAAAATAAGCCTGTCGGGAACGATTTAGGGCCAACTAGTATGACTCAAAAGCCTCAAAAGCAGCCGATCTCTGAAAGCAGGAACTGAAAACTAACGCGGCTTGTCAGAAACTGCTTCCGGGGCATTGGCTCCGCAACTTCTGATTTGACGAGGGCTGTTGCGGCACTTGCCTTCTGGGAAGCTGCCGCCTTTCCTGCAATGTTTGGGGCTGTGGGGGCATCTGAAGCCAGCACACTGACATGGGCCCCCTGCATTATCGGCGAGGCATCCCCCAACCATTTAACCATGTTCGCTCTTACGGCAGGGAAACCATCGTCGTCTATCTTGGGGGTACCATGTCGGAAAAACACAGATACTGATTTGGACAAAGAATAACAAAACCACATGTAGATTTCAGGATGTTACAACTAGAGCCTAAACGACCCCACAATCATACCAAAGTGGTCAGTAGTCATCAAATTTGTCCGTTGATGGCGGGATGTTCATCAAAACCAGGGCACTTTGATCCATGGACATGGGTTAATTTATGGAAGTGCCAGCGACAACTGGCACGCATGTGGACGTACCGTGTCTAATCATGGGGAACTGATTTGGATTTGATACAATGCAAGCTCACGCACAACTGCTTTGCCGGGACTGGCGCGGCTAAGAGGCAGCTCAAGATGATTTCTAGAGGTTGAGATCGATTCAGAATCTCCATTCAGAATCTTGAATTATAATTGGCATGTTGCGGAATATTTTTGGAGTGTACTACATGGACAGGTACTAAACAGTCCAAAACAACCGGGATTAGTCTCCACAAATGAAGGCAGGGCACTGACACTCGTCAGTATCCATCAGCCCCATTCTGTACCGACTATTTTGGTTGCCAAATCTGATATGCTTTCACGGAATGCTAATTGACACCAGCCATTCTTATGCATTTGAGCCTCTCATATCGTCTCATATCAATACCCAACCCCCATCATTTCATAAGTTTTATTTGCACGGGGATCTGAAAATCATGTATCAAATCAAAATGAATCGTTCAGAAGATCTTGAAGATATCCTTAGATGGTGGACCCAAGAGAGCAATTGACGATGAGAGTGCGTGAGGGGTACCTCAATAGTGAATATCCATGAATATCCATTCTGACAAGTCCCATGGATGTCAGCGCACCCTTAACCCCACCCAACGTTCGGAGCATTTCGCAAAGCCAAATAGTCAAGCTCACATATCTGCATACTCGTGCAACAAATATAAATTGCCATGCAATAGGAACATCAAACTATGCAGAACAAAACCTTGGACCTTTGATAAATTATTCACAGCAGCAGGTTCCATAAATTCATCACGGAGGACACCCGCGCGAGGGAGGCCACCTGGGTAAAGACCCACACTTGGCTCACAGAAAATCTGGCCTTTTCGGGCAGGTGCAGCCTTGGACTTTGCCTTCACCTCTGCAGGCGATGTGGGACATCTGCTGTAGCTCGACCTTCACCCCATGTAAACATCTGCCTGTTCAGATGGGGGAGTCCTGGGATGTGCTGGGTATTGAAGCTAGGCAGGCGTTTAAGGCGTTTAATGATACTGGCTCGTTTATGGCATCTTTTTGTCATCTTTGACAAATCGACAAGGATCGAGACCGGGGAAGGACCTCCATCAAACAAATATGAGACCGGCAGGATTCCTGCGAGCATATCAACGTGCATTTTGGCACCACAGGGTGGGAGAGAACTTACCAGGTACCAGTATCTTATCAGCTTTTTTGTCGGCTGAGGTTTCCGACGTGTCCGAATCCTGAAATAGTGAACAAAAATACCTGATTATAGAATTATAGATGCCCATGGCAGCCATCTCGCACAACCGTCATCGTCGTCATCATCATCATCATCATCATCATCATCATCATCATCATCATCACCATCATCACCATCATCATCCTCCTCCTCACAATCGTCAAAGTGGAAAGCATCCACCTTGAGCATGATCATCAACCAAAAAAATCTGACGATCAACCAAATACGAATGACAATCACCCGCATCCGCACCATCTCAAAATCAAACAAAATCCCAGCATTCACAAACACACAACGTACCGCAAAATCAAATCAAAAAATACTACATCATATAACTCCAAGAACTTATTGACCTCCCGTAGCATCCAACCCAAGCATAGTTGTCACCGCTTCGGACATGCCGTGCCTTGGGCTTGGCCTTCAGTAGAGTCACCTGCGCCTTGGCCTTCGCCTTGGCTTTGGCCTTGGTGGTTGCTTCTCAGCATGTTTTCATGGTTTTACTTGCCAGGTTTCCAGTGATGAGCAGTCCAATTCGAGGGATTTCCAGCGGATTTTCACATCAACCAAGCGTTCATGGACTTTTTCAACTTCAACCGTTTTCTAGAAACCCTGATGCAATGCCTTGGCGCGCAACAACACAACGACTATAGATGCTCCTCTAGCATAAGGTCGTGAGCTGCTCAGCTGATGCTAGGCTCACCTCAATCCATCTTTGCTGCCCAACCACCAAGTGGCACCCACACATCAAGGCCCCGACTTTTGCTTTTGCCTGTGCCAAGGGCCGGGAAGAAACAGGGACGAACATCATGAATGTTGGCATTTTTCCATCACCATCTCAAGGGGTTCAGCTGTTGGCATTTCTGAGTTCCAGTGGTGACGCTGACTGGACTGGGCCAAGAAGCTTGATCAGTCCCCATTGCCTTGGTATCCGCACCCAAACACGCCAACACTGGGTGTTGACATGCTTTATAATGTGCGATATGAATCCGCGTGATGCTTCCACCCGCCTTGGCTTTTGCTGTCGCCTTAGCTTTTGCCTTCGCTTTGGCTTTCGCTTTTGCCTACCCAAGGCTTCACACAGCAAGTGATTGGCTTAGTAAGCATGACCAGCCTGTCAACAAGTCCTGGCTGGAAAACTGATCATCCTGGAGCGCAAGCTGGCTCGAAGGGAAGGTCCTCTGGAGTGAGCCTAGAATTTGTGGAGCTTTTGAACAGGTACTGTATATATGATCAGTATTATCCGGGCATCGCGTGAGATGTGGACATACCTTGGTGCCTGAAAGGCCCTGGCCCCCCACTACAGTCATGACATCCTGCTACTGGCCTTCTGCGAGGCCGGGACCAAAGATTGAGACACGAGTGACTTCTGCGACGCTCTTGGCTCCTTCGCGATGCCGCAACACGTCGCCACCCAAACTTGAAGGAAACCAACCTGGAATATCCACACAATATTCTCTCTCCATCGCTACCTTTTTTGATGTTGAGTTGGAGAATCAGCTTTCATAAGGGGCCTTCAAAGTGAAGAACAAGCTTTTTTGAACTTTGCTAGAGGCGAATGGAGCAGTATTTCAAGGACAATTTGGCTTCTCAATTGGCCCAACTCGGCCTGTATCGCTCAAGTGGCAGCCGGGGAAACTGAAAAGTGCCCAAATATCGTGGGAGCAGCGTCAGAAACCGATCGCCCTTGACAAAAAGTGCTGGATAAAGAGCAAATTTCTCATGGAGGATGATGATCCTCTACATGCCCGGTTACAAAATGCCTCGCAGGTAAATACCCGTGAAAATCAAAAGATTGCTCCTGGTTTGCCACAGTCCACATATATAACTGTGCACTCATCCCAGGTTGGTTGATGGGAATCCATATACCAATCAGCACAGATTTCGATGGGAAAACACAACGGACCTATCAACATGGATCTCCCAGTAGCTGGTTCTTCACCGACTAACTCACTTAAGTGAAGCAATCCTTGATCAGCACAGTCATTGTTTGTGTTTCCTGCTATGCGTTGCCCCAATTGTTCTTTATTGTTGGTAAGCTTCCCCGTTGCCAATCATCATCAACTTATCATAACTTCTTTTAGACTCCCTTGCTATTGGCTGACAATCGTCACAATCTGGTGCCAAAAACCAATGACCCAACACTATCCAACATAGTTTGTTTTCTACTTAATTGATAAAGCGTGGATGATTTTATAATCATCATGTTCGATCAGTATGATCATTATTTCCTCCACGACGAATCGATAATCATCATTTGGCCGTGGGTCAAAACCATGTACCCCGGGTTCTCTATCGTTAACCATTGTTTTCCCACTACTATTGTTCATTGTTATCCCCCATGAAAATTGGTTGGTTGGTTACGGGACCCATGGCCATATATAGCTGGTATACCCCCATTATTGTTGGTTATTATCCCCCTTTACTAGCCATCAACCAACTATAATCGACTATAACCATTGGTATAACCAACTACAGCTAACTAACCATTAACCAACAACCATTAATTGACCAATAACAAGTCATTTGCAACTAACAACCACTAACCTACAACCACTAACCTACAACCACTGTAGCCATCAACCCTCACCATTCACCAGCCATTGGTTATTATCCCCCTTTACTAGCCATTAACCAACTATGACCAACTATAACCGTTATTATAACCATTACTAAAACCCAATAATAGCTAGTTAACCATTAACCAACAACCATTGTTGCTTATTATCTTCCATTATTAACCATTAACCAACTATAACCATTATTAACCATTAACCATTAACCAACTATCATTAGCCCATGTGATTTGCTAGTTATTTTTGAGCCGCTGCCGACACCAACTCCTCAAAACGCTGAGGCTCCGACGTTCTGCGATGCTGCAGGCCGCTTCATTCCTTGCTGAAGCAAGGGTGTAGGCACATAGATGCACACATCGAGATATAGACGAGAGATCTATATATATATATATATTTTTTTTTAGATATACAAATATAAATATATACATGTGAATAAACATGTGAATACATATCATAAATCGTATCTGATTACATTATAGTGTACCTATAAAATCTATAAATGTCCGTGAATGATTTCGCTCCCTCATTCTTGCGGTGTCTCACGCTCCTCCGTTTTTTACTATACCTCACCAAGTTGGCTGAAGGGGAAACATCTACAGATCCCCCCGTCGACTGGCTTGCGATACGCGGCCTCCTTGAGAGGCCGCTGGAGCTCGCTGTGATGCTGTGGGGGACAGCGACACCTCCTCGCCAGCCTCAGTGCCAGGAGCCCAAGGAGAGTGCACAATACTCACCACAGGGCATGGAACACAACTGGGAATTGGGAATTCGCTAGAATGGAAGGTTAACATGACCACTGGTGCTTGGCTCAAGTTTTGTAGGCTAGCACTAGGGTACTGCCTTCTAAGAATGCTAGACCTGCGTCACAATGGCAGCACCACATTGGGTGCTGGCTCTGGCTATTACCACCTTTGCGGGTCCCCTGACGGCTCTGGAACATTCTTGGTTCTGGTGGGTTTCATCTCCACCAGCCTGGGATAGCAGCAGAGATTCGCCTGAGGATCCCTTGGGTGCTAGCACTGGTTTTCTTGGGGGTGAGGCCGAACCCTCGGATGAACCGAAAACCGAAGGGTATGCCCACATTTGGGGGTACTCTGTCCTGCATTTTGATGTAAAATCCTGGTTTGGCCGGGCATGGTTCAGCACGCCACTCGTCCCTGGGCAATTGAGCTCAGCCGGAGGGTGGGGTCTCTACTTCCTGGACCGACTTGGAGTGCTCACTTGCGGAGACTTCTGGCCTTGGGTAGGCTGGGGTGTACTGATCACCCTTGCCACCTCAATTTCTTTTCTGTGCCTGTACATTGTTCTTTCCATTTGCCGACCGATCCGGTCGTTCTGCACTTGCTGTTGCAGACAGACACGAGCAGTCGCTAGAGAGGTCGGGGAGTTCCTCCCTGAATTGCAAGTAGGAGGCAAGTACGAGGTACTCAAATTCCATGGACCCAACACTCGTGAAGGAATCGAATCAGAATTCTATCAGAGAAGCGTGAAGGGTCGTGGATCTCAAAGAAAACCGAATGATGTAGTGATCATGCTCGAAGAACAGGTAGCGAGAATCAAGCCCGATTGTGACCATTGGGCAAGAGTAGACCGAAATGGGTTGTGGATGCGCATCAGGGAGGTTAAAGGATCTTCTTCAAGACCCCTCCGACAGCTTTTAGAGAGAGAAGGGAAAATTCACCTTTGCAGAGATTGCCAATGTCCCTTGGAGATTGCGCCCACACCCGGCCTCCATTGCAAGACCTATGCCGCCCTTGATTCCAACGGTTTGGTTGATCTAGGAGCGTATGCAGGTATGAGTGCAAGACGTCTAGCCGTACTCCTGGGTCGATGGGTGAAGAGACTACTCAGCGTAGTTCAATGGACGCTTTATCATTTATATGCCGCCCTTGATTCCAACGGTTTGGTTGATCTAGGAGCGTATGCAGGTATGAGTGCAAGACGTCTAGCCGTACTCCTGGGTCGATGGGTGAAGAGACTACTCAGCGTAGTTCAATGGACGCTTTATCATTTAAGTGGCATGGCCCTCTTGAGAAAAGTGTGCAAGAAAAGGGACCCGGTCCGGGTCATTCAAGAAGGCTCAGTCGTCAGACCTCTTGACCCGGATTCTGAGTCCGAGGCAGAACCAATCGAGGATCCGTGTGAAGCGGTTCTAGTCGGACTTGAACACAGTGGAAAGCCAAGAGCTTTAGCAACTGATCCTTGTCTTGACCAAGCATCAGGAGACAACGTTCGACTCTTGGAATCGGACCGCTCTATGTCTGATGTACGAGATAGGTCTACCGTTCGTCTGTGTGACCATCATCGTCAGCTTTACACAGCAGCCTGTTCCGGGCGGAAGTGTAGTGTACTGTCTTGCTATGAACCCGTTGCCGGGTCTAAGCAGGGAGTTCCTCTCTGCCGCTGTCACCTTATGGAGATAGGCACTGGGGCACGGCCTGCGAGAAAAGTTAGCTGGCATGATGAAACTGGCACTCCTCGTTCCGAGGCACCCAAAGAGAATAGCCAGCCCCCATCCCCACGAACACCGAAAAAGGTCCCGGTCCGGAACCGTTCTTCCTCTGCGGAACCTCGTGCCCAAAGTCAACATAGGATCGAAGGGGCCCTGGTTCAAGGAAGTTGTCTGGTACTTCTCCGGCCGCAGTGCCTCCAGATCCCCACCAGACCCCCTCGGTGGACGATTTGGTTTGGGGAGATTCTTGGGTACGACGATCAAGGAAGGGCTCAGGAACGAGTGAGGGTTTCCATCCCAAAGTTGGGCCTCACATGCTCCGTGCTGATTTCCCAGGTGCGTTCCGCACCCAGGATGAGTGCAGCCAAGAAGATCAGCCGGGATTGGGTCCAGACTTTCTTGACGTCAACACACGATGCAGAGACAGCTCAAGGGATTTCCCTCTTGGTCAGCCGGGTTGATGATGACCAACTTGATGTTCTAGAGGAATGGGAAGGCCGACTGACCGACGGATCCTGGTTAGCTGATTCACAGCAAATGACTGGAACCGCTTTAGCTAGGGAGATCTTGCCACATTCTGACGCTTATTTGGTACTCTCAGAAGACGCCCCTCAGAAAGACGACTTCATGACACCACCTAGGCCAGCCACCTCTGCTGAGACCGAAGAGAGTCACAGCATCAAGTTTCCATCATATTCCTCTCAGACCCCAGTTGAAACACAGAGCGCCATCATCGCCGCAAAGGAAGCATTGGCGCAATATGACCCCTCTGAGGTCGATGAGGGGATCGTCCAGACCATAGCTTCAGCATTTGATGTCGAGCCATCGCAACTTGGATTTGAGGAACCAGCAAAAGCTCCTGCCCAGGAAGAGACAGCACCTGCTGAAGAGCTGACCGAACCACCTGGCGCTCCGCCGGGCTTGCCTGATCCAATCGGAACGGTTGCCCCGTCCGGAGCTTCCAAAGGTCTGGTTGCACCGATGTTCCAACGGTCCACAAACCCTCTCCTGCGTCGAGATTCGACCGGGGCGAAGAGTGCCAAGATCAACCTCTTCCCAAAAAGTGGAAATGAGTCCAAGGCGTCCCCCCTTCACCCCGTTCATCGAACAGGTGCAAGTTATGGGGAGTCATTAGGGAGTTCCTCCCAGATTCAGAATGCTGACAGGATCATTCATGCCATTGACGGCCTCCGAAAATCCCAAGACGAGGACAAAACTCTGGTGAAAGGAGCGTTGAGCTCTATCAAGGAGGCTGAGAAGATGGATGTATTCCTCGCACGGGGATGTGGGACGTTGTCAGTGGAAATTGCAGACGGAGTGTATGGGAAGGAGCTCTTCCACGCTGGTAAAAGAATTGCCCAACATGCCAGGCATATGCTGCACACCATCAAGTGGCCAGTGCTCATGACGAATCGTCTTCTCCTCGGAATCTCAGGGCTGTGGTGGGGAGGACCCGAGGGTTACACCATCCACGCCAGTGACTGTGTGACTGCTCGATCCGAGCAAATCGACAATTGGGTGCCGAACTCGGACCATAAGGCAGAACCACGCAGCAAGACCCCTGGGGTTTTCAATACCTGGCTGAGATATGCTGAGAACTCGGTCCGAGTTTTTGGCTCCTGTTATGGCACTGAGCACATTCAGGAACGCCTCGCTTGCCTGCAAGCTCTGAAAGAAGCTCATGAGGAAGACGAACACGCCTTCCCAGCTCGCTACTGCATCGATCTCTTCGAGGAACTAGCAGCGGTATGGTGTGAGGAGGTCCGTGAAAGCCGACGTCGGCTCTGTGCGCTACTCGGAACCGAGAACCCAAGGTTGGAAGATCTCAAGCTACTCGCCCTCGCTCCGGGGGTCACAGGCCAAGCAAACTTTCAGTTTCCTCGAGTGTGGGACCTGGGTGATCCATCTGGTTACTATCAGGCTGTTATCCCTCGTCAAGAGCGACAGATGTCACGGCTGCTGCACAAACAGCTTCACGATCACAACTTGAAGACCAAGAAGACAGCTGGTCCAGCTGATGAACCTGGCTCACCCAACCAAGATCCAGATGGCCGAGCAGGGAAAGCTCCAAAGCTCAATTTGAAAGACAAAGAGCCTGCAGCACGAACAGCTTACCCAGCAGGGAAACGTCTCCAGCAAAGCGAAGCTTCACGGTCCGTGGAGCACGCTCCCAAGGACTCGAAGACAGGAAACCCCATTTGCTGGGATCCAGCCACTCATATGGGGTGTTCAAAGGGTTCCAAATGCCCACATGCTCATGAGCCTTTGCCAGGCTTGGCCAAGCTTGATTACACAGTTGCCATGCAGGTCATTCGAAGGGGCGGGCTAAAGGGCGGCCCAAAGATCGACCCGAAAGAAGTTGATGGACGAGTAGCCCAGTTGAGGCAGCAAGCCCAGACAGAGCTCGATGAGAAAAAGCAACCAGCTAAACCCAGATCCAAGGGGAAGCCAAAAGGCAAACCCAAAGCCGGAAA